>ML814778.1:170052-208995 GCA_009831015.1 Picea engelmannii | reverse complement strand
TCTAGGTGGGTGAGGGAAATGAGTCTTTTAATTTTTAAAGAGGAAAATAATTTTGGAGAAACGTGGGGGATGAGTGACACTTGGATGGTAGAGAATTTTTAGAGGATTGTCATTAAAACTTAAATTAATAGTGATTTAGGGAAAGTAGGTGGGTCTCAAATTCTATAAAAGAAGGGGAAGATGAGGAAGAGGGGGATGAACGGTTAGCGTAACGTTACGTTGTCGGATTGTGGCTTGACTGATTCCTTGTGAGGAGTTGGGTTTTTCTCAGCTCAGATTGGGGTGCTAGCTCAGCCTTGCGAGGCAAGCTGAGAAGCTAGAGTTATCTTCTGGATCTTGTGTGGCCCCTTTATGGCTTGGGGGGGGCTAAGGGGGAAGCAGAGTACCCATAGCGATTGGTTGGGAGGTACCGGTGTAGTCTCCATGGTCGGCGAGCGGGAGAGGCACGGAGTAGGAGCGACACGAAGCGTGGGATCATCATTCGAGGCAAGCGAAGGTATGGTCATTTATTGGTAGAATAGAAAGCACTATGATTGATGTAGATCTGTCTGTTTATTGAAAAGGTGTATTGGCGTTACAATGTTATATAATAGCTTGCTGCATCTGTCATTTTCCTTGACGATTCGCATAGAATAAATTTTTACCCTGCCTGTGGAACCTCCTGATTTTATCCAACGATTGTTGTGTGATAATTTTTATAATTAACTTTGAAATTAACCCTTGTTGGCAAATTTGTTTCTGTCGGATTCATCCTCGTATAATGGTCATGAATCTCTGTGTTTGTGAATATACTTCTCTGTGTTCGGTTTTAGTTTCTGATAATCCCTGTGTTATATCTTGCTGGAGGTTACCCCGTGGATTCACGCCCTTGAACTCTGCATTTTCTTCTGCGTTTTGTTGTTCCCTTGCCAGTGGGCGTTTTATTTAGTGTTGTTGTTCAGTGGATCACCACGAGCATTCGTTTATCCTTGAGTTTATAAGTTGTTGTCAAATCATTTTTTTTTTTAAATTACTGTCATCTCTCTTCTGGCAATTCGTTTTATGACCTTCTGGAAAATCATTTTTTTTAAACTTACTGTCATCTCTCTTCTGGCAATTCGTTTTATGACCTTCTGGCAAATTGTTTTTTTTTAAACCTATTGTCATCTCTCTTCTGGCAATTCATTTTATGACCTTCTGGCAAATCTTTTTTAGCTTACCGTCATCTCTCCTCTGGCACTTCATTTTATGACCTTCTGTCAAATCGTTCTTTTAACCTAATGCCATCTCTCTTCTGGCATTTCGTTTTATTATCTTACCAGTGGGCATTCATTTTATTGACTTACCAATGGGCATTTCATTTTATATACAGTGGGCATTTGTACAGTGGGTTTCTTCTTTTATATATATGGGCATTTTTATATACAGTGGCCATTTCTACAGTGGGTTTCTTCTTTTATATATATGGGTGTTTTTATATACAGTGGGCATTTCTTTAGTGGGTTTCTTCTTTTATATATATGGGCATTTTTATATACAGTGGGCATTTCTACAGTGGGTTTTCTTCTTTTATTTATATGGGTGTTTTTATATACAGTGGGCAATTTTTACAATGGGTTTTCTTTTATTTTAATATATTGGGCGTTTTAATGGTCTGCATTTTACCTCGGCCTACGTTTTAATGGCATTAATATGACTGTGATGAGTTTAATGGGCGTATTCTGTTACAAACGTATTTGGTAAGTTCGTTGTTGCATGTTTCAATTGGTGTAACCCCCTTTCTGCGCCCTGGTGTTTTACGTGTACCACTCTCCTTTCGCCATTAAATATAGGGCCCCTACAATTTAAATGCTTCCATGCGAACAGTAAAAAGGTATCGACGTGGTAAATTCAGACTTGGTAGTTGGAGTTTCAATTGTTTTTAATAATAATAAAATGTCTTTTCTGTATTGAATTATAATGCTAAATCAGATATAAAAGAAAGGATCTGGTCATCTATGTCAAGATATTGTAGTTCCATGGTAGCATTGACCATAAGGTGGAAGTTCTTGTCATTTAAATTCAACACCACGTAATATGAAAATAAGGGATTGGGTTATTACTGCCAGATTTATTACTTCCATATGTCACTGCCTTATTAGAATGATCTAACTTCCAGAATTAGAATTATTACATTATGTATCTGCTAGATTTAGAATTATTACTGCCTTGATGTAACTGCCAGAATTAGAATTATTAGAATTATGTGACTGCCAGATTTATTACTGCCTAAATTATTACTGCCTTATTAGAACTATGTAACTGCCAGAATTAGAATTATTACATTATGTAACCACCAGAATTAGAATTATTACATTATGTATCTGCTAGATTTAGAATTATTACCTTATTAACTTGATACATTATTACATTATGTTAGAGTAATTGTAATGTAAGATAATGTTATTGTGATGTTATTTCAACAAGTTATTGCAACGTTACTACCTTATATTATAATGAATGTAAGGTAATGATAATTTGATGAATCGTCTTATGATGGAATGTATGAATTAACATGTGAGGAATTGACAGTGTAATCTAATGCAATATATTGGAATATCCATGTCTTAATCATTAGTGTAATGGCCATGCTGCTTAGTTGGTTAAATTGCAAAGTCCTTATATTATAATGTAATGATGCTAGCTTTTATGAAGATGTCTTGGTAGTTTATTTATTGATACTAACCTATGATATGGTAAATGTGGATGTACAATTATTTTAGGATGGCCTTAGTAATGGAACTTTATGAAAATTGGATTGCTATTAAACAATTTACAATAGGTTTCCCTTGATTTTTAATTTATTAGGATAATCGTTGATTGTTCTAATTGCAATGTCATGGTATTGGAAAGGCACTATTGGTTTAAGAACAATGCTATTTATTAAAGAATATGATTTTCAGCTGAATAAAGGATGAGTTGCAATGAAGAAAATCTTTAAAATTCAATCTTCCATATGTTCCCCATGGTTCGAATTTAACAAGTTAATCGCGTTTATTTTATTATAATGTTGTAATGAAAAACAATCCTTAGCTCAATTTACAATGATTTATTTGATAAAAGCAAATACGTGGTTAGTATGGACAAGTTCCTAATGGTTTCGTGGTTGTTAATCACAACAAGGGTAACGACATCATTAGTTTAGTTTCAATAATAATGTGATATAGAAGGCGATGATATGATTATGATAGGGTTGGTAAATCGTCGTTAAAGAAAATCAAATCGAGTAATTGGTCGGTAGTTCTTGTCATGGAGTCTCAATAGTGGTTGGTTGATGTCTGAGTCCTTCTGACTTATGTATTCCATAGAGGTCGTGGTTGTCCATTGACTAGTTGTACTTGGTTGTGTTGCATTGCTTGGTCTTCTTGTGTCGGCATGTAAAGAATGCAGTGCCGTATAAAGAGTCTTGGGCCCTTTAAAGGTAGGGTTTCCACTCTTGTGACACGCCTGATGGAGATTACTAGTTTATGCCTGAGCAGTTGGCTAGGAGCCTATCTGACCTTCTCTCTCTCCAGAGCAAAGAACTAAGATTAAACACCCTGCTTTCCTATGCAGAAATAGTAAAATCTACTACCATGGATTCTTCCTTCTGTGTTCGTACTGTGCATAACCCCATATGTCGTTTATGTTGTGGTTACCTGTTGTGCACCATATGTCTATGGTCAATAATCCTTTCAATTACTTACGGTGCACCTATGTCTTCTTGTTGTGATCATCGTGGTGGCGTGTTGTTGGTTGTTGAATGCCGACGTAGAGTCAAGTGTGTCTGTTACTTCTACACGTGCACACACACCTTAACAACAACAACAAAAAATTTCACCTATTAACAGAGTTGTTGTCGTAAAGAGGAGGTCGTTACATATGGTATCAGAGCCGGATCGACCTGCGACTAGGGATTTGCTACAACTTTCGTTGTCATGATTGATTTTATTATACTGTTGTTGATCGAGTTGATTGTATGTGTGCAGGAAATCATGGTTAGAGGATACCACGGAGGTAGACGATGAGGTGCTAGGGGAGGAGGCGTGACACCTCCAGTAGAATCCACACCTAAGGGGTCTAACCCTTAAGGAGGTGAGAAGGTTCTCGAACAGGAGCAGATAGCAGTTGGCGATGTCGTGGGAATGATGACATCTTTTCAGTGCATGTCCAAGGCGTTGATCAACCGATTGGATAGAGATGAGGCCAGGGCGTCGGCACCCCCTGAGGTTCCTCCATGCACACCGGCTGTTACAGGTAGCATTCACCGTGAACTCGAGAAGGTTAAATTTCCCAAGTTCTTTGGTGCCCCGGACGGTGCAGCCGCCGAGGCATGGTTGGAGAATATGGTGATGTGCTTCGCACTTCACGACTATACCTCCAACATGAAGGTCTGCATGGCAGTCTTTCAACTAAAGGGGAGCACTCTTCTATGGTGGAAGATGCTCCTGCCACAACTGAACATGTCCGTGGAAGACGTGTCATGGGAACTATTCGAGGAACGGTTCCAAGAGAGGTACCTTTCAGAGGAATTCATTGAGCGCCAGCTCAATGAGCTCAACGCATTATGATAGGGAGGTCGTACGGTGCCCAATTAAGAGGCACGTTTTATAGAGCTTCTCCGATATGCTCCACACCTTAACATAGAGAAGCTCAAGGTCAATCGGTTCATGTTTGGCCTTAACGACAACGTGCGTGCAAAGGTTAGGATCTTTATGCCTCAAACCTTGCACGACGCTGTCCAAAAGGCCCTCATAGTAGAGGAGGAGCTTATCAGTGGGGGTCATACCAGGACTCTAGTGATACCACCAGGGCAGGGTTCATCTGGAATGTCGCAGCACCAGACACCAGTGAGACATACGTCGGGATATCATGGCTTCCAGAGGGGATCCACGTTCACTACACCTCGACGACCGCCACCTTAGCAGCGAACCCCTTATCAAGGACCACAGAACCAGCAGTAGCGTCGCCCACAGTAGTAGTAATTTAGGCCTGTACAACAGAACAGACCAGGGTTTCAGGCCGGTGTGCAACCATCTTCTACTTCAGGTACTAGGACTACTGGGCTGAAGAAGGGGTGTTGGATGTGTGGGGAGCCACACTACCAGCGTGATTGTCCTGTGGAGAGGACCAGAGCGTCCGAATCATCCGGACCCGCTACCGTGGGAGATATGGGCAAGGCCCATCGGATTCATGCAAGGGTGAATAACCGCCAGGTAGAGAACCAGTCGACTGTGCTCAAGACGACAGGTACTGTCACTGACAGACCCTTAGTATTTTGATAGACCCAGGTGCTACTGAGAGTTTCATTTTTCGTGCAGCACTAAAAAGGATTAAGGTTAAGGCATTCGAACAGGATGAGTTTAGCTTCATCGAGATGGCTTCGGGAGCCAAACAGAAGGTTGGAGGAAAGGTTGCGGGTTGTTCCCTTAACCTGGGAGAGGTTGTCACGAGGGTCAACTTCTACACCATGATCTTAGGATCTTATGACGTCGTGATCGGTATGGATTGGTTGGAATCGCATGAGTCGATACTCAACTGTAAGACGAAATGGTTGAACTTACTGGATGATGAAGGACAGAGATGGGTGATTGTAGGATGGAGCTAGGGAGTATCCCTGAGGTTCATCTCTTCCTTATAGTTACGGAAGAGTATGCGCAAGGGGTGAAATATTTATGAGATCCTTGCGCTAAACGAAAAGACAGTAGCAGAAGGTCTAGAACACCTTCCGGTGGTGAAGGAGTTTGCGGACATATTTCCAAAGGAGTTTCCTGGGATGCCACTAGAAAGAGAATTGGAGTTTACTATAGACCTAAAACCGGGGACCGAACCGATAGAAAGAACTCCTTATCGGATGTCGACCCCGGAGTTGCAAGAGTTGAAAATGCAACTGAAGGAGTTGCTGGACCTGGGACTGATACATCCTAGTGTGTCACCGTGGGGTGCACCGATTATTTTCATTCGAAAGAAGGATGGATCGTGGAGGCTTTGCATTGACTACCATCAACTTAACAAGGCTACGATCAAGAATCAGTATCCCTTACCAAGAATTGACGATCTGTTCGATCAAATGAAGGGTGCGACGATGTTCTCCAAGATTGATTTGCGATCAGGGTATCACCAATTACGGATAAAGGAGGATGACGTCCCTAAGACCGCCTTTAATATGAGATTTGGACATTACGAGTTTATTGTTTTACCTATTGGACTAAAAAATTCCCCAGGGGTATTCATGAGTTTGATGAATGGGGTGTTCCACGAGTACTTGGACAAGTTCGTCCAAGTATTCAGTGACGATATTTTGATCTACTCTCGGACGACGGAGGAGAATGATGAGCACTTGCGCTTGGTACTACAATGTTTACGAGAACACAAATTATATGGGAAGTTGTCCAAATGCTCTTTTTATCAATCGAGGATTCACTAGTTAGGGCATGTCATCTCCGACGAAGGTATCACCATGGATCCAGCCAAGGTTGAGGCTATTATGGAATGGCCTGTGTCGACGAATGTCACAGAAGTGAGTAGTTTTATCGGTTTAGTAGGATACTATCGATGGTTTGCTGAGGGATTTTAAAAGATAGCAAATCCAATCATGGAATTGCAGAAGAAAAGAAAGAAGTTTGTTTGGACAAAGAAATGCGCGGAAGCGTTTCGGAGGCTTAAAGAGTTGTTGACAACAACGCCGATACTAAAGGTCCCTGACATGGAAGCAGACTTCTTGGTATGCACTAACGCATCCAAGGAAGGTTTAGGCGGAGTCTTGATGCAAGACAGATGAGTGATTGCTTACATTTTGAGAAAACTGAGAAGGCATGAGGAGAATTATGCGACTCATGATTTGGATTTATTAGCCATCGTTTATGCCCTGAAGGTTTGGAGACACTACATTTTTGGATGAAAATTTGAATTAAAGACTGATCATAGTGGACTACAACACATTTTCATGCAAAGCGACCTGAACGCACGACAACGACGTTGGTCGGAATTGCTTAGCGAGTACGACTTTGAGATTACTTACATAAAGGGAACAGTGAACCAAGTGGCGGATGCTTTGAGTCGGAGGCCAGGCATCCTTTCGGTGTTACCTCTTCAGATGAATCTACATGAGAAGCTTCTCACCTTACAGTGTGATGATGACTGGTACAAAGAAGTCGAGGATTTTATTGGACAAAACACAATGATGTACCACGATATGAGGGATATTCATTTGATAGCAATGGTTTATTGACATTTAGAAGTTGGATTTATGTACCGCCAAACGACGAGTTGAGGATGTTGATCCTGAGTGAGGCTCATATAGCAGTTTATATGGCTCACCCAGGAGTTATGAAGATGAGGGAAGACCTTAAACCCTTATTCTTCTGGAAAGGAATGAAGGCCGACATAGTCAACTTTGTGTCTATATGTCTAGAGTGTCAGCAGGTGAAGGTTGAACATAGACACCCGATAGGATTACTTCAACCACATGCCATTCCGGAATCAAAATGGGATGTTATATCAATGGATTTTATTGTTGGATTGCCACTGATGGCAAGGAGGCATGACTCGATTTTTGTAGTAGTAGACACTCTGACGAAGAGTGCTCACTTTATTTCTGTGAGTACGACGTATCAGGCACCTGACATAGTGAGAGTTTTCATCAGTGAGATTGTGAGGCTGCATGGCATGCCTAAAAAGATTATATCTGATCGAGGATCGATGTTTACAGGATGATTTTGGATGAGTTTCCAAGAGGCCTTGGGGACCCAACTTAACTTTAGTACTGTGTATCACCCAGAGACGGATGGACAGATAGAACGTATGAACCAAACCATGGAACACATGTTGCGCATGTACGTGATGGACCAACAAAAGTGTTGGGAGGAATTCTTGCCTCCAGTAGAGTTCGCTTACAACAACAGTTACCAGAGCACCATTAAGATGGCACCTTTTGAGTTTCTTTACGGGTGACCGTGTCAGACGCCCTTGAGTTGGTTTTGGCTTGAGGATAGGGTCCTGGTGGGACCAGAAGCCATCCAAGAAATGGGAGAGAAAATGTGAACCATAAGACAAAGGATAAAAGAAGTGCAGGATCGACATAAGAGTTATGTTGATGTACACTGAGTCGACCGTAGTTAGGAGGTCGGCGATCGAGTCTTCTTGCGGGTTAAACCACATAAGAGTTCGATCAAGTTTGGAAAGGGAGCTAAAATCTCTCCTAGGTTCATGGGACCTTTTGATATTATGGAGAGAAAGGGGCCCGTGGCCTATCGTCTAGCCTTGTCTGATTATTTGAGCCGTATGCACGATGTTTTTCATGTATCTGTTTTGAGACATTATATTAGTGATCCTACGCACGTGATTGACATGAGTTCCTAGCAGGTATCGGATGAGGGAGCGCTCACGGCTGAGATGGTCCACATATTAGATCATCGCATTTGACAGTTATGACGTCAAACGGTAGATCAAGTCAAGGTTGAGTGGCATAGTTATAGTCCGGACTCGGTGACCTAGGAGGACGCATATGATATCCGCCAACAGTTTCCATTTTTGTTTGATAGATAGAGTTATGATACTGTGGTACTTATGATATTGTGGTACATTTATTTCAGCATTTATACTGAGAAACTTCGAGATGAAGTTTAGACCAAGAGGGGGTGTATGTAACATCTCGCTCTGGTGCACTTAGAAAACTTATTGTTTGAGGACACTTGCTCGCAAGTGATCTGGATTTTTATGATGATAAAACATTTATCCTTGATGATGATGCATTATGATAGATGACATGATGTTTTACTTCTTTGATATAAACATGTGCTATTGACTCAATTTTATTGAGTGTGCAGAGTTTTTAACCTAGAGGATACAGAGGCATCGAAGGAACCCCTTGGACTCCAGATTGAGTCAGGGAGTGTTCTATTTGAGTTGATTTATTTACCATGATATTTTATTGATTTGATGATCTGTTGTTGACATGTTCTGACATGATGGTTTATGATGTAGGCTGACGATAGATTGCCGACCAGACTCACATATGGATTAAAGGGGCCACACATGATTTCCAAAGAGGTTGAGGGAGAGGTGTGGACAACAGCCTTGCCACAACATACTAGCACTCCTGTCGTGGCTCGAACTGTAGGTTAACGATTACCTAGTTCGAGAGGATCCACAATGCCGTGAGGGCGGACTGTGACAGTCGCTCACAATGATTCTAAGGGGCGCGCAATAAGGCGCGGGCCTTATTCCTTAGAGCCCTTAGTCTCCCAAAAGTTCACCTGGTGGAGTGTTGACTCTAGGGGTTATATATGTCTACCAATCAGTCAAGTCGGTGAGTGGCACCCTTGGAGCACGTGGTGCATCCTGAAGGGTACGTCGCGCAATAGAAACAAACGAGGCGAGTGGCACCATTGGTGCACGTAGTGCGTCCCTAAGGGCACGTCGCATTGATGATGATGATGAGACAAACCTAGATGATCCTAAGACCTTAACGCCTTAATAAATTCTCAAAACGACTCCCCTAATTAATGGTCACCCAGTTCAAATCTAAACCTAAATTTAAAACATCTCTAAGATAAAATTTTGTTTAGCCTTAGGAAAAGACCCTACAAAAATAAACATAGGGCGTAAACTAAAACCCTCCTAAGTGTTATTTAAAGTCTTCTTAAAAGTAAAGGGGGTAAAGTGAAGAGAGGGATAAATTAAATAAAATACGTGGTTTTAATTGTAAAAAGGATTAAAAATTTAAAAAACGTGTGAGAGTATAAAAGTAATGAATTTAAAAATATGATGAAAGGATTAATTAGCGCATATATCCTTTTGGTTTTAAAAGAAAAAAAATGAAATGAATAAATAATAGAAATAGGGAAACTTGTAATAAAGGAAACATAATAAAGGAAAGTAGGGGACATAGGGTAAAAAGCAAAAAGGAATCAACAATTAAGGACTTACTAAAATGAACTAAATTTAGCAACTTCATTTAGGGAAAGCTATTAAAAGCATGTAAGGGGATCTAGAAACATCTAGGAGTAATTTTAGGAGCGACTCTAGGTGGGTGAGGGAAATGAGTCTTTTAATTTTTAAAAAAGAAAATAATTTTGGAGAAATGTGGGGGATGAGTGACACTTGGAAGACAAAGAATTTTAGAGGACTATCATTAAAACTTAAATTAATAGTGATTTAGGGAATGTAGGTGGGTCTCAAATTCTATAAAAGAAGGGGAAGATGAGGAAGAGGGGGATGAATGGTTAGCGTAACGTTACGCTGCCGGATTGTTTCTTGACTGATTGCTTGTGAGGAGTTGGGTTTTTCTCAGCTCAGATTGGGGTGGTAGCTCAGCCTTGCGAGGCAAGCTGAGAAGCTAAACTTATCTTCTGGATCTTGTGTGGCCCCTTTACGGCTCAGGGGGGCTAAGGGGGAAGCAGAGTACCCCTAGAGATTGGCTGGGAGGTGCCGGTGTAGTCTCCATGGTCGGGGAGCGGGAGCGGCACGGAGCAGGAGCGACACGGAAAATGGGATCATCATTCGAGGCAGGCGAAGAGGCAAAGGTATGGTCATTTATTGGTAGAATAGAAAGCACTAGGATTGATGTAGATCTATTTGTTTATTGAAAAAGTGTATTGGTGTTACAATGTTATATAATAGCTTGTTGCATCTGTCGTTTTCCTTGACGATTCGCATAGAATAAATTTTTACCCTGCCTGTGGAACCTCTTGATTTTATCCAACGATTGTTGTGTGATAATTTTTATAACTAACTGTGAAATTAACCCTTGTCGGCAAATTTGTTTCTGTCAGATTCATCCCCGGATAATGGTCATGAATCTTTGTGTTTGTGAATATACTTCTCTGCGTTCAGTTTTAGTTTCTGATAATCCTTGTGTTATATCTTGCTGGAGGTTACCCCATGGATTCACGCCCATGAACTCTGCATTTTCTTCTGCGTTTTGTTGTTCCCTTGCCAGTGGGCGTTTTAGTTAGTGTTGGTGTTCAGTGGATCACCGCAAGCATTTGTTTATCCCTGAGTTTATAAGTTGCTGTCAAATCGGTTTTTTCTAAACTTATTGTCATCTCTCTTCTGGCAATTCATTTTATGACCTTCTGGCAAATCGTTTTTTTTTAAATTATTGTCATCTCTCTTCTAGCAATTTGTTTTATGACCTTCTGGAAAATCATTTTTTTTTAATCCTACTGTCATCTCTCTTCTGGAAATTCATTTTATGACCTTCTGGAAAATCGTTTTTAGCTTACTATCATCTCTCTCTGGCAATTCGTTTTATGACCTTCTATCAAATCATTTTTTTAACTTACTGCCATCTCTCTTCTTGCATTTCATTTTATTATCTTACCAGTGGGAATTCGTTTTATTGACCTACCAGTGGGCTTTTCGTTTTATATATAGTGGGCATTTCTACAATGGGTTTCTTCTTTTATATATATGGGTGTTTTTATATACAGTGGGAATTTCTACAGTGGATTTCTTCTTTTATATATATGCGTGTTTTTATATATAGTGGGTATTTCTATAGTGGGTTTCTTCTTTTATATATATGGTCATTTTTATATACAGTGGGCATTTCTACAGTGGGTTTTCTTCTTTTATTTATATGGGCGTTTTTATATACAGTGGGCAATTTTTACAGTGGGTTTTCTTTTTTTTTAATATATTCGGCGTTTTAATGGTTTGCGTTTTACCTCGACCTACGTTTTAATGGCATTAATATGACTGTGATGAGTTTAATGGGCGTATTCTGTTGCGAACGTATTTGGTAAGTTCGTTGTTGCATGTTTCAATTGGTGTAACCCCTTTTCTGTGCCCTGGTGTTTTACGTGTACCACTCTCCTTTCACCATTAAATATAGGGCCCCTTCCATTTAAATGCTTCCATGCGAACAGTAAAAAGGTATCGATGTGGTAAATTCTGACCTGGTAGTTGGAGTTTCAATTGTTTTTAATAATAATAAAATGTCTTTTCTGTATTGAATTACAATGCTAAATTAGATATAAAAGAAAGGATTTGGTCATCTATGTCAAGATATTGTACTTCCATGGTAGAGTTGACCATAAGGTGCAAGTTCTTGTCATTTAAATTCAACACCACATAATATGAAAAGAAAGGATTGGGTTATTACTACCATATTTATTACTGCCTAACTTATTACTGCCATGTGTCACTGCGTTATTAGAATGATGTAGTTGCCAGAATTAGAATTATTACATTATGTATATGCCAGATTTAGAATTATTACTGCCTTGATGTAACTGCTAGAATTAGAATTATTAGAATTATGTGACTGCCAGATTTATTACTGCCTAAATTATTACTACCTTATTAGAACTATGTAACTGCCAGAATTAGAATTATTACATTATGTAACTACCATAATTAGAATTATTACATTATGTATCTGCTAGATTTAGAATTATTACCTTATTAACTTAATACATTATTACATTATGTTAGAGTAATTGTAATGTAAGATAATGTTATTGTGATGTTATTTCAACAAGATATTGCAATGTTACTACCTTATATTATAATGAATCTAAGGTAATGATAATTTGATGAATCGTCTTATGATGGAATGTATGAATTAACATGTGAGGAATTGACAATGTAATCTAATGCAATATATTGGAATATCCATGTCTTAATCATTAGTGTAATGACCATGCTGCTTAGTTGGTTAAATTGCAAAGTCCTTATATTATAATGTAATGATGCTAGATTTTATGAAGATGTCTTGGTAGTTTATTTATTGATACTAACCTATGATATGGTAAATGTGGATGTACAATTATTTGAGGATGGCCTTAGTAATGGAAATTTATGAAAATTGGATTGCTATTAAAAAATTTACAATAGGTTTCCCTTGATTTTTAATTTATTAGGATAATCGTCGATTGTTCTAATTGCAATGTCGTGGTAGTGGAAAGGCACTATTGGTTTAAGAACAATGTTATTTATTAAAGAATATGATTTTCAGCTGAATAAAGGATGAGTTGCAATGAAGAAAATCTTTAAAATTCAATCTTCCATATGTTCCCCATGGTTCGAATTTAACAAATTAATCACGTTTATTTTATTATAATGTTGTAATGAAAATAAATCCTTAGCTTAATTTACAATGCTTTCTTTGATAAAAGCAAATAAGTGGTTAGTATGGACAGGTTCCTAATGGTTCCATGGTTGTTAATCACAACAAGGGTAACAACATCATTAGTTTAGTTGTAGTAATAATGTGATATAGAAGGTGATGATATGATTATGTTATGGTAATTCAGTTAATTAATGAACTTATTAAGACTGGGTTTGTAACTCGTTGTTACAGAAAATCAAATGGAGTAATTGGTCCGTAATTCTTGTCATGGATTCTCAATAGTGGTTGGTCGATGTCTGAGTCCTTCTGACTTATGTCTTCCATAGAGGTCGTGGTTGTCCATTGACTAGTTGCACTTGGTTGTCTTGCATTGCTTGGTCAGCTTGTGTCGGGCGGGATGTACACACCTCCATGTTCCTCAGAACAGTCGCCAGCCCTGAGACCTTAAATGGTTAAAATCGATGGGAACCTGGGCTTGAGCATTGATTATGTGTCTTGGAGGTCCTAACCTTGCAGGGTAGGATGGGTGGGTGGTCAATTTTACTTTTGTCGTGGATCGTTGTGTTTTTCCAAATTTTTCCAAGATTTCTATGTTTGTGATTTTTCCTGTGTAAAGAATACAGTGCCGTATCAAGAGTCTTGGGCCCTTTAAAGGCAGGGTTTCTACTCTTGTGACATGCCTGACGGAGATTACTAGTTTCTGCTTGAGCAGTCGGCCAGGATCCTATCTGACCTTCTCTCTCTCCAGAGCAGAGAACTAAGATTAAATGCCCTGCTTTCTTGTGCAGAAATAGTAAACTCTACTACCATGGATTCTTCCTTCTGTGTTCGTACTGTGCATAACCCTGTATGTCGTTTATGTTGCGGTTACCTGTTGTGAACCATATGTCTATGGTCAATAATCCTTTCAGTTACTTACGGTGCACCTATGTCTTCTTGCTGTGATCATCGTGGCGGTGTCTTGTTGGTTATCGAATGGCGACGTAGAGTCAAGTGTGTCTGTTACTTCTACACGCGCGCACACACCTTAACAAAAAAAAAAAAATTGCACCTTTTAAAAGAGTTGTTGTCCTAACGAGGAGGTCGTTACATATGGTATCAGAGCTGGATCGACCCGCGACTGGGGATTCACTACAGCTTTTGTTGTCACGATTGATTTTATTATACTGTTGTTGATCGAGTTGATTGTGTGCATGCAGGAAATCATGTTTAGAGGACGCCGTAGAGGCAGACGACGGGGTGCTAGGGGAGGAGGCATGAAGCTTCCAGTAGCATCCATGCTTGAGGTGTCTAACCCCGAGGGAGGCGAGCAGGTTCTTGGATAGGAGCAGATAGCAGTTGGCGATGTCGTGGGAATGATGAGATCTTTTCAGTGCATGTCTGAGGTGTTGATCAGCTGATTCAATAGAGATGAGGCTAGGGTGTCGGCACCCCATGAGGTTCCGCCACGTGCACCGGTCGTTACAGGTAGCATTCACGATGAACTCGAGAAGGTTAAATTTCCCAAGTTCTTTGGTGCCCCGGACGACGCAGCCGCCGAGGCATGGTTGGAGAATATGGCGATGTGCTTCAGACTTCGCGACTATACCTCCAACATGAAGGTCTGCATGGCAGTCTTTCAACTGAAGGGGAGCAATATTTTATGGTGGAAGATGCTCCTGCCATAGATAAACATGGTCGTGGAAAACGTGTCATGGGAACTGTTCGAGGAACGGTTCCGAGAGAGGTACCTTTCAAAGGAATTCATTGAGCGCTAGCTCAATGAGCTCAATGCATTACGACAGGGAGGTCGTACAGTGCCTGAGTACGAGGCACGTTTTATGGAGCTGCTCCGATATGCTACGCACCTTAACGCAGAGAAGCTCAAGGTCAACCGATTCGTGTTTGGCCTTAACGGCAGCTTGCGTGCAAAGGTTAGGATCTTGATGCCTCAAACCTTGCACGATGCTGTCCAAAAGGCCCTCATAGTAGAGGAGGATCTTATCAGCGGGGGTCATACCAGGACTCCAGTGAGACCAGCACGGTAGGGTTCATCTAGAATGTCGCAGTACTAGACACCAGCGAGACATACATCGGGATATCGCGGCTTCCAGAGGGGATCCACATTCACTACACCTCGACGACCACCGCCTCAGCAGCGGACCCCTTATCGAGGACCACAGCATCAGCAACAGCGTCGCCCGCAGCAGCAGCAGTTTAGGCCTATTCAGCAGAACAGACCAGGGTTTCAGGCCGGTGGGCAGTCATCTTCTACTTCGGGTACCACAACTATTGGGCCGAAGAAGGGGTGTTGGACGTGTGGGGAGCCACACTACTAGTGCGATTGTCTTGTGGAGAGGACCAAAGGTCCGAATCAGACAGACCCGCTACTATGGGAGATATGGGTAAGGCCCATCGGATTCATGCAATAGTGAATAACCGCCAGGCAGAGCATCAGTCAACTGTGCTCGAGACGACAGGTACTTTCACTGACCAGACCCTTAGTATTTTGATAGACCCAGGTGCTACTGAGAGTTTCATTTCTGGTGCAGTGCTAAAAAGGATTAAGGTTAAGGCAGTCGAACAGGATGAGTTTAGCTTCATGGAGATGGCTTCGAGAGCCAAACAAAAGGTTGGAGGAAAGGTTACAGGCTATGCCCTTAACTTGGGAGAGTTTGTCATGAGGGTCAACTTGTACGCCATGATCTTAGGATCTTATGACGTCGTGCTCGGTATGGATTGGTTGGAATCGCATGAGGCGATACTCAACTGTAAGATGAAACAATTGAGCTTGGTGGATGATGAAGGATAGAGACAAGTTATTGTAGGATGGAACCAGGGAGTATCCCTGAGGTCCATCTCTTCCTTACAGTTACAGAAGAGTATGCGCAAGGGATGCAAGCTTTATGCGATCCTTGCGCTAAACGAAAAAGGGAGGAGAAGAAGGTCTAGAAGACCTTCTGGTGGTGAAGGAGTTTACGGATGTATTTCCAGAGGATTTTCCTGGGATGGCGCTAGAAAGAGAATTGGATTTTACTATAAACCTGAAACCGAGGACCGAACCGATAGCAAGAACTCCTTATCGGATGTCGACCCTGGAGTTGCAAGAGTTGAAAATGCAACTGAAGGAGTTGTTGGACCTGGGTGATCTGAAAATAGAAGGCTGACTTGTTATGCTATGCAAGCACCCGCTACTTCATTAAAATAAACTTTACAGGACTTTGCTTCATGTGTTAAAATATGAAAGATAAACTTATGTGTTAAGTTCATGCATCTTCTTGTAAATGTTTATGTGTGAGGAATTGTTCTTTTAGATGGTTAAGTATGTACTTTAAACAAATACATAGCAACACAACTTGCAGAAAATAAACCATCAAACTCACAACAAGAAGAAGCTGATAAAGGAGTTCACCCCCCTCCGGGCTACATCTCCTTGAGCCTCCATCAATGGACTTGGCTCTATGGGAATAATTAGTAAAAAGTTATTTTACAAGATTCTTATCAACTCCAATGTAAAAACAGACTACACCATTGAGATCAGAACACATAAAAACCCAAAAAATGACTAATAGAACTCTGAAAATGGATCATGGCTCATCCGAGCATGACCTCTTCTGCATGTGGCCATAAGCTTCCCTGAGATTCTCTTTGGAAAAAAAACCTGTAAAAGTCCTCAAAAGCCTCTGAAACCTATCCCAATGTGTTCAGAGCATATCAATTAGCCAAAAATGTTTATTCAATCACAGAAAACAAACATAGGCTCACCAAACCATGTCCTCCATCAATGAGGGCTTCAAGCTCCCTAGAGCTTGCTGAAACTTCAATGGTGAAAAAATTGCAGAAGAAGTCTTCAAATGGCCTTGAAAACAACACCAATGGATCTATCACATCCAAAAACCCCTAGCTAGGCTTTTACAGAACCTCAATCGGCCAAAATATGAAGAAGTTAGGCCTCCTCCATTTTCCTCCTTCAAGCTTTTTGAAACTGGTTCGCCAAAATGCACCCTTGTCTTGTGAACCGAACACACACGCCATTTAAGGCGTAAAAAACCATCACTGGGTGCAACCGCACCAATGGTGAAAATTGTAGAATGGTTAGGGAACCTCCATCCCCTAACCGCCTCGGCACCTGGGCACATGGGCCATATGACCTCACGTGTTAGGAAAAGGGGCCAAACACCAAACCCCGCGCGCCAACCGTTTACAACTATAATGTAACCGCATATACACATACACTCCATTTATAACCACGCATATATACATTACAATAGGTCATATGTAAAATAAAACTACGGGCCAGGTTTCAAATTCCCGCACCATTCCACGGAGGCCGGGGATAGATTCCGTTAAAACCAACCCCCGCATAAATAATATGGTGGTCATATGGCACATAATATAACCGCGACTTTTAACATTTGAATCATATGTGAAATACTTTCGCTCGCATTACAAGTCCATTGGTCATATGGACGGATGGTGGAACTATGGGTCGGGGCTAAGCCCTGGCCCGACCCCCCGTCGTTTAAAACAATATGTGAATTCAAATACATTATGACCCGTATTCATAACAAGAATCAATGGGCGGCATGTTGGTTCATGGAGGTTTGTGAAGGTGTTGCATAGTAGGGAGGTAATCAGTTCAAATCCGGTTGACTACAAAAAATTTTAATCAAACCAAAAACCAATAGTCAATAAAAGGGTGCCATGTGGCAACCCATGATTGGGCCACGTGGCACCATGCCATTTGCCCAAAATCTACCACGTGTCGTAATCTGATTCGCTCACTGTCAACCAATCAAAAACTACCACTTCAACATCTACCACCTCAGTGTATGGACGTGCCACATCATCGTACAGACATGCCATGTCAGCATCCGTACGGATTGTACAAACTGCCCAGTCAACATAAATTTTTTACCTGTTTGACTTGACGAACATATCGTGATATCTCTCGCTCTTGACATCCGTTTGAGACAAAATGATTTGCGTTGGGTTCATGATGACGAGGGCTACGCTCATGTTCATTTTGAGGAAATTTCGAGAATGTTGATTTTTGAGCTAAAATTTGACCCCTGGTCTAGATTTTGATCACACCTTCCCACTGAAAGGATTTTGGACCCACAAAATCTTATCTATCTGCTTTCAAGTTATATCAAAATCTTTTTGACAATCACGTGAATACCTTGACATGCCTTTCACTGCAACTGGCTATGTCCCTCAACCACTGTTCTCTGGCTGCTGCTGACCCACTGCTCTCTCTGTGCTTGGAAGAATGCCAAACTTCCCACTGAGAATCAAGTACCTCTTTAGAAATCTTTGGCATCAACAAAATCAACTCTCCAATGACTGCAAAACTTTCCTACGACATCTTTTCATAAGCCAAAAAAAAAACCATCAATCTTGAAAACAAATTTACAAGACTGAAAAATGATGCCAACAAAATCTTTTGTTCTTAAACAAACTGTCACATCTTGTACTTCATCAAAGCACATGGCGTTTTCCTGCATCTCGATGTACTCAAAATTGACTTACAAGCCAAAAAACAACATCGACTAAACAAAATTTGAAAAACACAATCGACACAACATAGTTGTCAGAAAATCATCAACACCAGTCGAGACTTATTTGAAACATCTCAACCTTCCAAAATGACAAATCGACAAACATGATACATAATCATGTAACAATCATGAATCACTCATGATGAACCATCACCAGGTTCACTTCTTACATATACATAAAAACAAATGCATGTATAGGACTCTTCAACTCTCCTTCCAGTACAAGCATAAGTACATAACCCCGAAACATGTGGGTACATAAGAGTTGAAATGAAAAAAATATGGCTGTAACAAGTGAACATCATATCCATCTTTTACATCCTCCTGGCAAATTTATGCAACAACAAAATGCCTTCAAAATGAATTGCATTCACATGAAACTTGCATCATGCAAGTTGGGATAAACTGCTGCAACTTATCATGCTTCCCATAAATGCACACATAACACTGAAAAGTGCATTTACAACAGAAAAATGCAAGCCTTACTTGCTCAAGAAATCCAACCATTTCTTACCAAGCCAACTCAACGGTGACTTTTTCTGCTGGACATTGTCCTCTTGTGAATCATCTTGACTCACATCGATGATGGAATCTCCTCTTCCATTCTTGTCAATCTCTTTATCCATCTGCTTCATGTACTGTGGATGAGTAGTTGGATGCAATGTCCAACATTGGTCAACGAGATGACCTCGCTTCTAACAATGAGTGCAAATCTTTTGCATCCTCTTTTCACGCTGCCTTTTCTTATAAAGTTTCCTGAAATTGGCCAATCTTTTCCAACACTTTGAAACATGATGGTTATAAAAACCACAATATGTACAAGGATTCTTTCTTCCAAATTTATCATGCTTAACATAATCAAATGCAACTGACTGATAACCAAAATTATACCTTGAACATTCACCTTTATCGCCTCTTTGAGGAGGTGAATCTAAAGAGTTACAAGCTCTCCTTTGAAGATCATCAACAATGTTCTTGTCCTCATCACTGTCACAACTCTCTTGTTTCGCACATTCCCATTCATCTTGAACACAAGCCTTGTATGCTGGAGGGATTGAACTTTCAACAAAAGTTCTTGAACTTTCACCTTTAAAGTCTTCTTGAGGAGGTGAATTCGAAACAAATTTTATCCTTGGAACTTCTTCCCTTGTATCCTGGACTTTGGAATTTTCTCCATCTTTCCGTTCATATCCAAGACCACAAAACTTGGGTCTTTCTTCAACAACAATAGGCTCAACAATGCCTTGTGCATGCTTGCCCAAACCTTTACCTTCATAGCCCATTTTTAACAACAACTTGGACCCTATTCCTCTTGTGTGACTCTCAAAACCACCAAAACATTCCTCTTTAGAGGAATTAGAAGATAAACTAACATTGCATGCCTCATGTTCATGCATGTACTTGGTAAGGGTTTCCTTTGCCTCGTGGAGTTGAATCTCCATCAGATGCAACCTTGCAAGAAGCTGGTCTTTCTCCTGCTTCATGGCCATCAACTGCTCTTCAAGGACAATGCACACATTCTTGTCTTCACACATCTCTTTCATCAAATCTCTCATGATTATAATTTCTTCTTTAGATAATGAAAATGTATGAGAACTATCAATGTTTGAAGATTCCTCCATCTTTGCAAGATATCAAACTTCAACACAAAACTTGCATAAAATCCAACAACTAAATCTCAAGCTATCAATGGCAAACACATGAGAAAAACAAACTTGTGCTCTGATACCACGTGATCTGAAAATATAATGCTGACTTGTTATGCTATGCAAGGACCCGCTACTTCATTAAAATAAACTTTACAGGACCTTGCTTCATGTGTTAAAATATGCAAGATAAACTTATGTGTTAAGTTCATGCATCTTCTTGTAAATGTTTATGTGTGAGGAATTATTCTTTTAGATGGTTAAATATTTACTTTAAACAAATACACAGCAACACAACTTGCAGAAAATAAGCCATCAAACTCACAACAAGAACAAGCTGATAAAGGAGTTCACCCCCCTCCGGGCTACATCTCCTTGAGCCTCCATCAATGGACTTGGCTCTCTAGGATTAATTAGTCAAAATTTTTTTTACAAGCTGCTTCTCAACTCCAATGGAAACACAGACTGTACCATTGAGATCAGAACACATAAAAACCCCAAAAATGACTAATAGAACTCTGAAAACGGATCATGGCTCATCCGTGCATGACCTCTTCTACATGTGGCCATAAGCTTCCCTGAGCTTCTCTTTGGAAAAAACACTTGTAAAAGTCCTCAACATCCTCTGAAACCTATCCCAATGTGTTCATATCATATCAATTAGCCAAAAATGATTATTCAATCACAAAAAACAAACATAGGCTCACCAAACCATGTCCTCCATCAATGAGGGCTTCAAGCTCCCTAGAGCTTGTTGAAACTTCAATGGTGAACAACTTGTAGAAGAAGTCTTCAAATGGCCTTGAAAACAGAACAAATTGATCCATAATGTCCAAAAACCCCTAGCTAGGATTTTACGACACCTCAATCGGCCAAAAGATGAAGAAGTTAGGCCTCCTCTATTTTCCTCCTTCAAGCTTTCCGAAACTGGTTCACCAAAATGCACCCTTGTCTTGTGAACCGAGCACACATGCCATTTAAGGAATAAAAACCCGGCACTAGGCGCAACCGTTCCAATGGTGCAAACCGTAGAATGGTTAGGGCACCTCCAGCCCCTAACCACCTCGGCACCTGGGCACGTCGGCCATATGACCTCGCGTGTTGGGAAAAGGGGACAAACACCAAACCCCGCACGCCAACCGTTTACAACTATAATGTAACCACATATACACATACACTTCGTTTATAACCATGCATATATACATTACAATAGGTCATATGTAAAATAAAACTACGGGCCATGTTTCAAATTCCCACGCCATTCCACGGAGGCCGGGGCTAGATTCCGTTAAAACCAACCCCCGCATAAATAATATGGTGGTCATATGGCACATAATATAACCACTGATTTTAACATTTGAATCATATGTGAAATACTCCCATGTGCATTACAAGTCCATTGGTCATATGGACAGATGGTGGAACCACGGGTTGGGGCTAAGCCCCGGCCCGACCCCCCGTCGTTTAAAACAATATGTGAATTCAAATACATTATGACCCATATTTATAACAAGCATCAATGGGCGGCATGTTGGTTAGTGGAGGTTTGTGAAGGCATTGCATAGTGGGGAGGTCACTGGTTCGAATCCAGTTGACTACAAAATTTTTTAATCAAACCAAAAACCAATAGTCAATAAAAGGGTGCCACGTGGCACCATGCCATTTGCCCAAAATCTGCCACGTGTCGTAATCTGATTCGCTCACTCTCAGCCAATCAAAAACTGCCACTTCAACATCTGCCACCTCAGCGTATGGACGTGCCACATCATTGTACGGACTGCCCAGTCAGCATAAAATTTTTTACCTGTTTGACTTAACGAACATATCGTGATATCTCTCGTTCCTAACGTTCGTTTGAGATGAAACAAGTTGCGTTTGGTTCATGAAGACAAGATCTACGCTCACGTTTGTTTTGAGGCAATTCTGAGAACGTTGATTTTTCAGCTAAAATTTGACCCCTGGTCCAGATTTTGATCACTGGGACTGATACGTCCTAGTGTGTCACCGTGGGGTGCACCGATTATTTTCATTCGAAAGAAGGATGGATTATGGAGGCTTTGCATTGACTATCGTCAACTGAACAAGGCTACAATCAAGAATCAATATCCCTTACCAAGAATTGACGATATGTTCGATAAAATGAAGGGTGCGACAGTGTTCTCCAAGATCGATTTGCGATCAGGGTATCCCCAGTTACGGATCAAGGATAATGACATCCATAAGACTACCTTTAAGACAAGATTTGGACATTATGAGTTTACTGTTTTACCTTTTGGACTGACAAACGCCCCAGGGGTCTTCATGAGTTTGATGAACGAGGTGTTCCATGAATACTTGGACAAGTTCGTCCAAGTATTCATTGATGATATTTTGATCTACTCTCGGACGACGGAGGAGCATGACGAGCACTTGCGCTTGGTACTACAATGTTTACGAGAACACAAATTATATGGGAAGTTTTCCAAATGCTCTTTTTATCAATCAAGGATTCACTACTTAAGGCATTCTATCTTCGGCGAAGGTATCATCATGGATCCAGCCAAGGTTGAGGCTATTATGGAATGGTCTCTGCCGACGAATGTCACATAAGTGAGTAGTTTTATGGGTTTAGCAAGATACTATTGACGGTTTGTCGAGGGATTTTCAAAGATAGCAAATCCGATCACGGAATTGCAGAAGAAAAGAAAGAAGTTTGTTTGGACAGAGAAATGCGCGGAAGCGTTTCGGAGGCTTAAAGAGTTGTTGACAACAGCGTCGATACTAAAGGTCCCTGACATGGACGCAGACTTCTTGGTATGCACTGACACATCCAAGGAATGTTTAGGTGGAGTCTTGATGCAAGACGGACGAGTGATTGCTTACATTTCGAGAAAACTAAGAAGGCATGAGGAGAATTACGCGACACATGATTTGGAGTTATTAGCCATCATTTATGCCTTGAAGGTTTGGAGACACTACCTTGTTGCACGAAAAAATGAATTAAAGACTGATCATTGTGGACAACAACACATTTTCACGCAAAGTGACCTGAGCGCGCGACAACGACGTTGGTCGGAATTGCTTAGCGAGTACGACTTCGAGATTACTTACATAAAGGGAACAGTGAACCGAGTGGCAGATTCTTTGAGTCGAAGGCCACGCATCTTTTCGGTGTTACCTCTTCAGATAAATCTACGTGAGAAGATTCTCACCTTACAGTGTGATGATGACTAGTACAAAGAAGTCGAGGATTTTATCGGAAAAAACACAATGATGGTACCATGATATGAGGGATATTCATTTGATAGTGATGGTTTATTGAGTTTTAGAAGTCGGATTTATGTACCGCCAAACGACGAGTTGAGGATGTTGATCCTAAGCGAGGCTCATAGATCAATTTATATGGCTCACCCAGGAGTTACGAAGATAAGGGAAGACCTTAGGCCCTTATTCTTCTGGAAAGGAATGAAGGCCAACATAGTCAACTTTGTGGCTAGATGTCTAGAGTGTCAGCAGGTGAAGGCTGAACATAGACACCCGACAGGATTACTTTAACCACATGCCATTCTGGAATCGAAATCGGAAGTTATATCGATGGATTTTATTGTTGGATTTCCACTGACGGAAAGGAGGCACGACTCGATTTTTGTAGTAGTAGACACTCTGACGAAGAGTTCTCACTTTATTCCTATGCGTACGATGTATCAGGCACCTGACATCACGAGAGTTTTCATCAGTGAGATTGTGAGGCTGCATGGCGTGCCTAAAAAGATTATATCCGATCGAGGATCGATGTTTACAGGATGATTTTGGACGAGTTTCCAAGAGGCCTTGGGGACCCAACTTAACTTTAGTACTGTGTATCACCCAGAGACGGACGGACAGATAGAAGGTACAAACCAAACCTTGGAAGACATGTTGCACATGTACGTGATGGACCAACAAAAGCGTTGGGAGGAATTCTTGTCTCTAGTCTAGTTCGCTTACAACAACAGTGACCAGAGCAACATTAAGATGGCACCCTTTGAGTTTCTTTACGGGCGACCGTGTCGGACGCCCTTGAGTTGGGATCGGCTTGAGGATAGGGTCCTGCTGGGACTAGAAGCCATCCAAGAAATGGAAGAGCAAATGTGAACCATAAGACAAAGGACAAAAGAAGCGCAGGATCAACATAATAGTTATGCCGATGCGGACCGAGTCGACCGTAGTTACGAGGTCGACGATTGAGTCTTGTTGCAGATTAAACCGCATAAGAGTTCGATCAAGTTTGGAAAGGGAGCTAAACTCTCTCCTAGGTTCATGGGACCTTTCTATATTGTGGAGAGAAAGGGGCCCATGGCCTATTGACTAGCCTTGCCTGATTCTTTGAGGCATATGCACGATGTTTTTCATGTATCTGTTTTGATACATTATATTAGTGATCCTACGCACGTGATTGACATGAATTCCTAGAAAGTATCAGATGAGGGAGCTCTCACGGCTGAGCCGGTCCACATATTAGATCATCGTGTTCGATAGTTATGACATCGAATGGTAGATCAGGTCAAGGTCCAGTGGGACAGTTATAGTCCGCACTCGGCGACCTGGGAGGACGCATATGATATGCGCCAACAGTTTCCATCTTTGTTTGATAGATAGACTTATGATACTGTGGTACTTATGATATTGTGGTACATTTATTTCGGCATTTATACTGAGAAACTTTGGGACGAAGTTTAGACCAAGAGGGGGTGTATGTAACATCCCGCTCTAGCGCACTTAGAAAACTTATTCTTTGAGGACACTTGTTCGCAAGTGATATGGATTTTTATGATGATAAAACATTTATCCTTGATGATGATGCGTTATGATAGATGACATGATGTTTTACTTCTTTGATATAAACAGGTGCTATTGACTCAGTTTTATTGAGTGTGTAGGGTTTTTGACCTAGAGGATGTAGAGGTATCGAAGGAACCCCTTGGACTCGGGATTGAGTCAGGGAGTGAGCTATTTCAGATGATTTATTTACCATGATATTTTATTGATTTGATGATCTTTTGTTGACATGTTCTGACATGATGGTTGATGATGCAGGCTGATGATAGCTTGCCAACCAGACTCACATATGGAGTAAAGGGGCCACACATGATTTCTAGAGAGGTTGAGGGAGAGGTGTGGACAACAGCCCTGCCACAACCTAATAGCACTCCCACCGTGGCTCGAACTGTAGGTTAACGATTACCTAGTTCGAGAGGATCCACGATTCCATGAGGGCGGACTACGACAGTCGCTCACAATGATTCTCTTAGCACTCTGTAATTTTCCCAAGGCTATGAAGCAGTCACAGAGGCAACATCAAAACCACTTCGAGTCTTGGATCTAGCCCTCCAAGACTCAGAGAGGGATCTCTTTGTCTGATATAACTTTGTTTGAGGAGGTATTAGGCTAGTTATGAAGAACATGGGTTGGGGTTTTTAAATGATGGTTTGGAATAGCAAGGAGGGCCATTGAGCATATGGGGTCTGTGCTTAAAAAAAATGTGATTTACATCATCTCTGGACACAATTCTTTCACAGGGCATGGTAGTGGCAATATTTGATCGAATTAAGTTTATATGGCGTCGATTTGAGGAAAAATAGGTGAGGAAAAAGCATAGGCAAAGGAGCAGTTAAGAATTTTTTGAACTAAGCTTTTGCAGAAAACATAAAGATCATCAAAAGCCGAGAGGCAGAGTACTTGTTGATAAATTGTACCTCTATTACTTTCCTTATGATAATAAGAAAACAAAAACAAGCATAATGATCATAGGAAAAACATTATACAGAGGAAGAACACCACCACTATCACCACACAGGAATCCTGTAAAAGAAATATATTCATTGTTGATCAATCATTAAAAATTACAGAGACATTCCCTGGCTAAACACAACCCACAGTCTCGCAAAGAGCCTCACAGGTCGAACCATTTTACATTAAAATCATCTCAATAAATAGGATAAACCATCCCCATTAGTTTTAGATGTCGGTTTAACCACCTTGGCCAAAAATAGCCACCACTCCCACAAAGTTTGGAGTTTTCTGCCATGAAAGACGGACCGTTTTTCTACGAAAAAGGGGTTCGATCATACGTGATTTTATCTTCAATGATGACACCTAGGAGAAAACTGAAAGAGGTTATTGTATATGGGCATGTGATGGACAAAAAACTCTTTCGGTTTCGCTGAATTCGTCCCCAACTGGCCGTGCATCTCCTGAAAGATCAGGACTGAAACGGAAAATGGAAAATATGGAAAAATAGGCCTCGAAGATGTCTTCGATGCTCTCTGCTCGTGACTCCATTGCAAAAACTGAAATATTTTTTTGTTCCTCAGCTCGTGTTGAGAAAAAACCTCTCTCGGATTTTTAAAATTCGTCTTCGTTTGCTCAAAAATTGACCTGGAAGAGGACGTGGTAAAATAGGCAAAAATGTTAAAAATGAGGGAATGTGGTTTTCTCGTGGTAAGCGGTATTCCAGACCCTCCCCCCCCTTGTTAAATGTAGACTGCCCGAGGGGGTCCGGAATTCAATGTAGGCCGTTGATTTAGATCCTCGTCTGTGGGCCGTTCAGATTGGCATGGTCTTTATTTTAAATTCCGGACCCCCCCCCCCCCTCGTTAAACTTCGAAAGGTGAGGGGGGCTCCGGAATTACTATGGCGCGTTGATTTGCTTTATGGCATACAATGAAGGGTACGGGGGTATGGAAAATGCATGGATGTAAAGGTGGGTGCAAGTATGAAAGGAGTAGTGGGATGTGACGTAGGGAGGGGAATGGTGAGTGGGTTATGACGTAGGGGGATGGGGAGTGAGTGGAGGGTGATGGGTTATGACATAGGGGGATGTGAGGTACGTGGGTATAGTAGGTTAGGTGGGGGATGAGTGGAGTGACGTGAGGTAATCGGTAGACTTAGGATTAATTCATATTTAGTTTTGTTTGTTTTTTTAATGTTTTTAACATGTTTGTTATGTGCTTTGTATTATTTTGTTTCCTTTTTATTTGCTTTGTATTATTAATATGTTTTTTGTGTTTTATTTTTTAATTTGTTTTTTATTTTAAATGTTTTTAATATTATATATAATATGTTTTGTTTTCTTTTTTTATTTTATTTATATTTTGTTTATTTAAATTTGTAGATAATATAGTTTGTATTATATAGTTTTTGTGTATGTTTTTGTATTTTTAATTTGTTTTGTATTTTACATGTTTTTTAATATTTTGTTTTTAATTTTTTAATTTGTTTTATTATTTTTGTTTTTAATATTATATTAATCCTAATTACTAACCTAGTTACTAACATAGCGTTTAACCTAATTAATAATTAATTAATTAATAATCAATCAATTAATAATCAATTAATAATCAATCAATTATTAAATTAGTTGTTTATTACTCAATCATTAGCTATACTAACTATATCAATACTTATTATTATTTTAATCTAACTAACCTATTGTTCTTTTTGTTCATCCTAAGTCCATTTATGCAGGGATGGAAGGCGGGAAAAGTGGTCGACGGGGCAATAGGACAAGGGAGTGAGGGCGCAACGTGGATGAAGGATGCCATAGAGTGATAGGGGATTGAGCGACAAGAATGGAGGGAGGAAAAGGAATCACCTGATCCAGGACTTCGTCATCATGAGAGAAATGCTAAATCCATAGTCGAAGAATCGATTCACCTATAATTATAGGACCCAAACATAGGCTCCACCTGGGTATGGTAGCTTCTTTCAGGAGGTGTCAAGAACCACAGACCTGTGAATCATGCAAACCGGTGCTTTATCCATTAGGTTGGTCCCAAAAACTTATTTTGCAACTTGTACATGTTTTCATCTTGCAACTGGAACGAAATGAATGAACACTACTGGAAAAGAGATGCTAAAAATGCTGAGCTTATTCATTTTTTCCTACCTACCCTACTTCAATCATTGCTCAACTAGGTAATGGAAAAATGCCAATGGAGCCAATCCAACAATTGATTTAGTGGCTCTGTTCTTTCACTGTCTGTGATGAAACTCATAAATAAGTCTGTTACTCGTGCTTGAGAGTAACTTCCACCGTGCTTTCCCTTGCATAAGATTTGATCAACCCAAACAATAGGAAAAACATCAGCAACGGAAAGATATCTTGTATTAAAGAATTTATCCATATATGTAGCTACAGGATCAAGGTAGAAATGACATGCTCCTTGATTCTTGGATGGTAGCTCTGGCACTGTATCTACGTTATTTTTGTCCTTACACAATTCCTGACATGGATGCAACTTTCCCGATGAGTTTTGAATTGATGCTTCTGCTAAACACACCTTTGTAATTGACTACCTGATCATGTCAATATCATAACAACTTTTTATCTCATGACTAGAGAATGAAGAATAATTTTGGCCACACAGGCCATCCAATTGATCAGCTATTGGATCCTGAAAAGACTGACAAGACTGCTGCATTGACTCAAATGAAATTTCCTGCTTGTTTCTGTATTCATCCTTCAACACTTTTCCAAGAGTCTTCTTCAAAATTCGAAATGAATTAAAGCACAATGGTATAGAGCTATTTTGGATTAACTCAGAATTTGCCTCAGGCTTTAATCTTTCATCAAGAATTTGAAAATCAATTTATGTCAAGGGCTGCGATACTGGGTTTAGAACAACCTCCATATCCTTAAGGGAATCTTCAACTGATTGATCAAAGAAATTTATGTCTTCACTATTTACAACTGACCTAGAGTTTCTTTTCCGAAATTGAAAAGATGAGCAACATAAGGGCAAAGTGTCTTCACTTACTCTGAGATTTTCTATCTCTTCCCCATCGCTATCATGACTGTTGTGCAAGGGCTGATTGTCACATCTGAATGGTAACTGATCTTCTTCCTGCCAATGACATGTTGCTGGTTTCTCTGAACAAACAACCTGTATTTCAGCTTCATGATCATCATCATACTGGTCATACTTGGGTAAATCATCCATGGATGAAATGCCATTGAACATGCATATCGTGTTAGTTGGTTGTTCCTCTACAAGTTGAGATGGAGTTTCATCTTTGACTGTGCTATGAATTGAATACATGAACGAATCATTATTCAAACCATGGTACCAAGGGTGTGCAACAACATGTTTGGGAACTGTGACACTTTCTTTCTCTGAAATCAAGGGACCATGATGTCTTTGGACATCAAGATCCTCTTTTATGTTACTCTTCTGTATCAACTTTTCCATGGCACTGGCCAAAATCTCCAGTTTATCTTCTGATGACTTCAACTGCTCCATTTCTTTATCCTTCAACTGTGACCTCTTGATCAACAAGTTGGTCTCCACATCAACAACAATATTCTTCATTTCTTCAAGGCTTGCAGTGTTCCTTTCTCTTAATTGAAATGCCATCTCAGGATCGAAGGCATCTGGGTAATGCAAGTGGGCAGATCTTGGGGGTGGCCTTATATCAACAGGTATTGCATGATATACCTTATTGAATCTAGCCGAAAAATGATGTATTGTCTCCCCTGGCTTTCTTTTCAAGTGCTCATACTCTTCTAGGATAAGGAAAACATTTACCCTGATTACCCACCTATCCAAGAACACTTGCATGAACTGATGAAAATTTTTGATACTTGCAGCAGGAAGGTTTTTAAACCAATCTTTGACTCTACCTCCCAGAGACAAGGCAAACATTCTAATGCAGACATCATCATCTTCAACCTCATAAAGGTCAAAGAGATCCTCAAAGTTTTGAATATGCTTTTCAGCAGTGATCTTCTCATTTTCTCCATCAAACCTAGGCAGATTATTGATGTAATTAATATGGAGGTCATGGAGAATGGGAGGAAAATCTAGAGGCTTGTATCAGTCTAGAACTTTTACAAGCATAGGAGATGAAGAAAGAGGCTTACAAACATCCAGAGGTTTAGCAAGAGTAGGAGACAAAGCATGAGGCTTATGTCTCACTAGGATTTCTATAGGTGCATCTGGGATGTGCATAGGAGTGTGAGACTGTACATAATCTACAACTCCTGATATGATCTCTTGAGACTCATCAATTGACTGATGGTCAAAATACTCTTCAACATTATACTTTTGATTGGGCTTAGAAAGAGACAAGACATGATTGCAGATAAAACCAAAGATGTCTTGAATGTAATTTGAGCTTGAATACCTGGTCTTTCTAGGCTGCTTGGTCATGCTTCAGGTTCTTCCTCCAGTGGAGTCTTCGAGTTGGCACTATCTGGAGATGATTGGAGTTGCCAGGTGAATGATCTCATCCTTCTTGTGTCTGGTCACTTTCCACCATCAGTGATCAGATCTGGAGCTTGAAGTGTACTACTGGGAAAAGAGTTCCCCAGTGGAGTTGCCATTCTGTTAGCACTCTGTAATTTTCCCAAGGCTCTGAGGCAGTCACAGAGGCAACATCAATTCCACTTTGAGTCTTGGATCTAGCCCTCCAAGACTCAGAGAGGGATCTCTCTATCTGATATAGCTTTGTTTGATGAGGTATTAGGCTAGTTATGAAGAACATGGGTTGGGGTTTTTAAATGATGGTTTGGAATAGCAAGGAGGGCCATTGGGCATATGGGGTCTGTGCTTAAAAAAAATGTGATTTACATCAACTCTGGACACAGTTCTTTCACAGGGAAAGGTAGTGGCAACATTGGATCGAATTAAGTTTAGATGGTGTCGCTTTGAGGAAAAATAGGTGAGGAAAGAGCATAGGCAAAGGAGCAGTTAAGAATTCCTGAACTAATCTTTTGCAGAAAACATAAAAATCATCAAAAGCCGAGAGGCAGAGTACCTGCTGATAAATTCTACCTCTATTACTTTCCTTCTGATAATAAGAAAACAAAAACAAGCATAATGATCATAGGAAAAACATTATACAGAGGAAGAACACCACCACTATCACCACACAAGAATCCTGTAAAAGAAATATATTCATTCCTGATCAATCATTAAAAATTACAGAGACATTCCCTGGCTAAACACAACCTATAGTCTCGCAAAGAGCCTCACAGGTCAAACCGTTTTACATTAAAATCATCTCAATAAATAGGATAAACCATCCCCATTAGTTTCATAAGTTAGTTTAACCGCCTTGGCCAAAAATAGCCACCACTCCCACAAGATTTGGAGTTTTCTGCCATGAAAGACGGACCGTTTTTCTGCGAAAAAGGGGTCCACTCAGACATGATTTTATCTTCAATGATGACACGTAGGTGAAAACTAGAAGATTTTATTGTATATGGGCATGTTCTAGACAAAAACCTCTTTTGGTTTCGCCAAATTTGTCCACAGCTGGCCGTGACAGCTCTTGAAAGATCGGGACTGAAACGGAAAATGGAAAATCTGGAAAAATAGCCCTCGAATATGTCTTTGATTCTCTCTTATCGTGACTCCGTTGCAAAAAATGAAAGAGGTTTTTGTTACTCAGCCCGTGCTGTGAGAAAACCTCTCTCATATTTTTAAAATTCATCTTCGTTTGTTCAAAAATAGACCTGGAAGAGGACATGGTAAAATAGTCAAAAATGGTAAAAATGAGGGAAAGTGGTTTTCTCGTGGTAAGCGGTATTCCAGACCCCCCCCCCCCCCCCCTCGTTAAATGTAGACTGCCCGGGGGGGTCTGGAATTCAATGTAGGCCGTTGATTTAGATCCTCTTCTGTGGGTCGTTCATATAGGCATGGTCTTTATTTTAAATTCCAGACCCCCCCCCCTCCCCTCGTTAAACTTCGAAAGGTGAGGGGGGCTCGGGAATTACTATGGCGCGTTGATTTGCTTTATGGAATACGATGAAGGGTACGGGGGTATGGAAAAAGAATGGATGTAAAGGTGGGCGGGAGTATGAAAGGAGTAGTGAAATGTGACGTAGGGAGGGGAATGGTGAGTGGGTTATGACGTAGGGGGATGGGGAGTGAGTGGAGGGTGATGGGTTATGACATAGGGGGATGTGAGGTACGTGGGTATAGTAGGTTAGGTCGGGGATGAGTGGAGTGACGTGAGGTAATGGGTAGACTTAGGATTAATTCATATTTAGTTTTGTTTGTTTTTTTAATGTTTTTAACATGTTTGTTATGTGTTTTGTATTATTTTGTTTTATTTTTATTTGCTTTGTATTATTAATATGTTTTTTGTCTTTTATTTTTTAATTTGTTTTTTATTTTAAATGTTTTTAATATCATATATAATATGTTTTGTTTTCTTTTGTTATTTTATTTATATTTTTTTTATTTAAATGTTTATATAATATAGTTTGTATTATATAGTTTTTGTGTATGTTTTTGTATTTTTAATTTGTTTTGTATTTTACATGTTTTTTAATATTTTGTTTTTAATTTTTTAATTTGTTTTATTATTTTTGTTTTTAATATTAGATTAATCCTAATTACTAACCTAGTTACTAACATAGGTTTTAACCTAATTAATAATTAATTAATTAATAATTAATTAATAATCAATCAATTATTAAATTAGTTGTTTATTACTCAATCATTACCTATACTAACTATATCAACACTTATTATTATTTTAATCTAAGTAACCTATTGTTCTTTTTGTTCATCCTAAGTCCATTTATGAAGGGATGGAAGGCGGGAAAAGTAGTCGATGGGGCAATAGGACAAGGGAGTGAGGGCGCAACGTGGATGAAGGATTCCATAGGGTGATAGGGGATTGAGCGACAAGAATGGAGGGAGGAAACGAATCACTTGAGTCAGGACTTCATCACCACGAGAGAAATGCTAAATCCATAGTCGAAGAATCGATTCGCCTATAATTATAGGACCCAAACAGATTCTAAGGGGTGCGCAATAAGGCGGGGGCCTTATTCCTTAGATCCCTTAGTCTCCCACAAGTTCACCTGGCGGAGTGTTGACTCGAGGGGTTATTGATGTCTACCAATCAGTCAAGTCGGCGAGTGGCACCCTTGGAGCACGTGGTGCATCCTGAAAGGCACGTCGCGCAACATAAACAAACGAGGAGAGTGGCACCCTTGGAGCACATAGTGCGTCCTGAAGGGCACGTCACATTGATGATGATGATGAGACAAACCTAAATGACCCTATGACCTTAACGCCTTAAGAAATTCTCAAAATGACTCCCCTAATTAATGGTCGCCCAGTTCAAATCTAAACCTAAATTTAAAACATCTCTAAGATAAAATTTTGATTAGCCTTAAGAAAAGACCCTACAAAAATAAACACAGGGCATAAACTAAAACACTCCTAAGTGTTAGTTAAAGTGTTCTTAAAATTAAAGGGGGTAAAGTGAAGACAGGGATAAATTAATTAAAATACGTGGTTTTAATTGTAAAAAGGATTAAAAATTTAAAAAACGTGTGAGAGTATAAAAGTAATGAATTTAAAAATATGATGAAAGGATTAATTAGTGCATCTATCCTTTTGGTTTAAAAAAAAAAAAAGGAAATGAATAAATAATAGAAATAGGGAAACTTGTAATAAAGGAAACATAATAAAGGAAAGTAGGGGACATAGGGTAAAAAGAAAAAAGGAATCAACAATTAAGGACTTACTAAAATGAACTAAATTTAGCAACTTCATTTAGGGAAAGCTATTAAAAGCATGTAAGGGGATCTAGAAACACCTAGGAGTAATTTTAGGAGCCACTCTAGGTGGGTGAGGGAAATGAGTCTTTTAATTTTTAAAAAAGAAAATAATTTTGGAGAAAAGTGGGGGATGAGTGACACTTGGACAACAGAGAATTTTTAGAGGATTGTCATTAAAACATAAATTAATAGTGATTTAGGGAAAGTAGGTGGGTCTCAAATTCTATAAAAGAAGGGGAAGATGAGGAAGAGGGGGATGAATGGTTAGCGTAACGTTATGCTGCCGGATTGTGGCTTGACTGATTTCTTGTGAGGAGTTGGGTTTTTCTAAGCTCAGATTGGGGTGGTAGCTCAGCCTTGCGAGGCAAGATGAGAAGCATTGACTTATATTCTGGATCTTGTGTGGCTCCTTTGCGGCTCAGGGGGGCTAAGGGGGAAGCAGAGTACCCCTAGCGATTGGCTGGGAGGTACCGGTGTAGTCTCCACAGTCGACGAGCGGGAGCGGCACGGAGCAGGAGCGACACGGAGCGCGGGATCATCATTCGAGGCAGGCAAAGAGGCAAAGGTATGGTTGTTTATTGGTAGAATAGAAAGCACTAGGATTGATGTAGATCTGTCTGTTTATTGAAAAAGTGTACTGGCGTTACAATGTTAAATAATATCTTGCTGCATCTGCCGTTTTCCTTGACGATTCACATACAATAAATTTTTACCCTGCCTGTGGAACCTCCTGATTTTATCCAACAATTGTTGTGTGATAATTTTTATAATTAACTGTGAAATTAACCCTTGTCGGAAAATTTGTTTCTATCAGATTCATCCCCGGATAATGGTCATGAATCTCTGCGTTTGTGAATATACTTCTCTGCGTTCGGTTTTAGTTTCTGATAATCCTTGTTTTATATCTTGTTGGAGGTTACCCCGTGGATTCACGCCCTTGAACTCTGCATTTTCTTCTGCGTTTTTTTGTTCCCTTGCCAGTGGGTGTTTTAGTTAGTGCTGGTGTTCAGTGGATCACTGCGAGCATTTGTTTATCCTTGAGTTTATAAGTTGTTGTCAAATCATTTTTTTTTTAACTTACTGTCATCTCTCTTCTGGCAATTCATTTTATGACCTTCTGGAAAATCATTTTTTTTTAACTTACTATCATCTCTGTTCTGGCAATTCGTTTTATGACCTTCTGGCAAATCGTTTTTTTTAAAACCTGTTGTCATCTCTCTTCTGGCAATTCGTTTTATGACCTTCTGGAAAATCGTTTTTATCTTACTGTCATCTCTCCTCTGGCAATTCGTTTTATGACCTTCTGTCAAATCGTTTTTTTAACTTACTTCCATCTCTCTTCTGGCATTTCGTTTTATTATCTTACCAGTGGGAATTCATTTTATTGACTTACCAGTGTGCGTTTCGTTTTATATAGAGTGGGCATTTCTACAGTGGGTTTCTTCTTTTATATATATGGGTGTTTTTATATACAGTGGGCATTTCTACAATGGGTTTCTTCTTTTATATATATGGGCGCTTTTATATACAGTGGGCATTTCTACAGTGGGTTTCTTCTTTTATATATATGGGCGTTTTTATATACAGTGGGCATTTCTACAGTGGGTTTTCTTCTTTTATTTATATGGGCGTTTTTATATATAGTGGGCAATTTTTACAGTGGGTTTTCTTTTTTTTAATATATTAGGCGTTTTAATGGTCTGTGTTTTACCTCATCCTGCGTTTTAATGGTATTAATATGACTGTGATGAGTTTAATGGGCATATTCTGTTGCGGACGTATTTGGTAAGTTCGTTGTTGCATATTTCAATTGGTGTAACCCCCTTTCTGCGCCCCGGTGTTTTACGTGTACCACTCTACTTTCTCCATTAAATATAGGGCCCCTGCCATTTAAATGCTTCCATGCGAATATTAAAAAGGTATCGACGTGGTAAATTCTGACTTGGTAGTTGGAGTTTCAATTGTTTTAATAATAATAAAATGTCTTTTTTGTATTGAATTGCAATGCTAAATTAGATATAAAAGAAAGGATCTGGTCATCTATGCCAAGATATTGTAGTTCCATGGTAGCGTTGACCATAAGGTGCAAGTTCTTGTCATTTAAATTCAACACCACGTAATATGAAAAGAAGGGATTGGGTTATTACTGCCAGATTTATTACTGCCTAACTTATTATTGCCATATGTCACTGCCTTATTAGAATGATGTAACTGCCAGAATTAGAATTATTACATTATGTATCTGCCAGATTTAGAATTATTACTGCCTTGATGTAACTGCTAGAATTAGAATTATTAGAATTATGTGACTGCCAGATTTATTACTGCCTAAATTATTACTACCTTATTAGAACTATGTAACTGCCAGAATTAGAATTATTACATTATGTAACTGCCAGAATTAGAATTATTACATTATGTATATGCCGGATTTAGAATTATTACCTTATTAACTTAATACATTATTGCATTATGTTAGAGTAATTGTAATGTAAGATAATGTTATTGTGATGTTATTTCAACAAGTTATTGCAACGTTACTACCTTATATTATAATGAATGTAAGGTAATGATAATTTGATGAATCGTCTTATGGTGGAATGTATGAATTAACATGTGAGGAATTGACAGTGTAATCTAATGCAATATCTTGGAATATCCATCTCTTAATCATTAGTGTAATGACCATGCTGCTTAGTTGGTTAAATTGCAATGTCCTTATATTATAATGTAATGATGCTAGCTTTTATGAAGATGTGTTGGTAGTTTATTTATTGATACTAACCTATGATATGGTAAATGTTAATGTACAATTATTTGAGGATGGCCTTAGTAATGGAACTTTATGAAAATTGGATTGCTATTAAACAATTTACAATAGGTTTCCCTTGATTTTTAATTTATTAGGATAATTGTCGATTGTTCTAATTGCAATGTCGTGGTAGTGGAAAGGCACTATTGGTTTAAGAACAATGTTATTTATTAAAGAATATGATTTTCAGCTGAATAAAGGATGAGTTGCAATGAAGAAAATCTTTAAAATTCAATCTGCCATATGTTCCCCATGGTTCGAATTTAACAAGTTAATCGCGTTTATTTTATTATAATGTTGTAATGAAAAGAAATCCTTAGCTCAATTTACAATGCTTTCTATGATAAAAGAAAATACGTGGTTAGTATGGACAGGTTCCTAATGGTTCCGTGGTTGTTAATCACAACAAGGGTAACACCATCATTAGTTTAGTTGCAGTAATAATGTGATATAGAAGGCGATGATATGATTATGTTATGGTAATTCAATTAATTAATGAACTTATTAAGACTGGGTTGGTAAGTTGTCGTTAAAGAAAATCAAATGGAGTAATTGGTCGGTAATTCTTGTCATGGAGTCTCAATAGTGGTTGGTCAATGTGTGAGTCCTTCTGACTTATGTCTTTCATAGAGGTCATGGTTGTCCATTGACTGGTTGTACTTGGTTGTCTTGCATTGCTTGGTCTACTTGTGTTGGGTGGGATGTAGACACCTCCATGTTCCTCAGAACAGTCGCCAGCCCTGAGACCTTAAATGGTTAAAATCGATGGGAACCTGGGCTTGAGCATTGATTATGTGTCTTGGAGGTCCTAACCTTGCAGGGTAGGGCGAGCGAGTGGTCAGTTTTACTTTTGTCGTGGATCGTCATGTTTTTCCAAAATTTTCCAAGATTTCTGTGTGTGTGATTTTTCCTGTGTAAAGAATCCAATGCCGTATCAAGATTCTTGGTCCCTTTAAAGGTATGGTTTCTACTCTTGCGACACGCCTGACGGAGATTACTAGTTTTTTCCTGAGCAGTCAGCCAGGAGCCTATCTGACCTTCTCTCTCTCCGGAGCAGAGAACTAAGATTAAACGCCTTGCTTTCCTGTGCAGAAATAGTAAACTATACTACCATGGATTCTTCCTTCTGTGTTCGTACTGTGCATAACCCTGTATGTCGTTTATGTTGCGGTTACCTGTTGTGCACCATATGTCTATGGTCAATAATCCTTGCAGTTACTTACGGTGCACCTTTGTCTTCTTGTTGTGATCATCGTGGTGGTGTCTTGTTGGTTGTCGAATGGCGATGTAGAGTCAAGTGTGTCTGTTACTTCTACACACGTGCACACACCTGAACATAAAAAAAAAAATTGCACCTGTTAACAGAGTTGTTGTCATAACGAGGAGGTCGTTACACTTGATGTCACATGTAGATACATAAATAAAATGTTGTATTCCCAACTAGATATATTAATTGATTTTTTCAAATGATGTGTCTTGTTCAAATCTATTTGAGTTAGGTCACCATTATATGTATATATTTATCACAAAATTTTTGGGTCAAAGTTAGCATTTTCAGAATTACAATTAACATTTTTGAACTCTTTGAAAATTCCATTTCCACATTTTTAGATTTTATATTCACTCTTTTGGATCTAATATTGACACTTTATTCATTTTGATTCTAGGTGATAAAACCAAGTTTAATAAAAAATTATTTCGAGAGCTGTTTTCATTTTTCCTTTCATAAATATTTGTCAATGAAAATAAAAAAGAGTATAAATCCATGAAAGACTAGGAAAATGACCTAAAAAATAAACAACAATATTTAATTGCTACCTGTAAATCCATAAGTATTTAATTGCTACTTGTAAATCCATAAGTATTTAACTGCTATCTGTAAAACAATTTTATAATTTGTAAAAAGTTTTAATTAAAGTATTAAAGTTAATTAAGACCATATTTTTGAAAAAATCATAATTTGATTTCCTAATTGTTATTATAAAAAAAATTGGATAGCTCAAGTGAAATTACAATTTTACATTGTTTTTAGTATATAAATTTTTTTTAAGAAGGGATTTTTCTATCATCTAACATTATGTTCTCTATAGATAGGTTTGCAACGTGAACGGTTCATTGTAATAGGCCATTTACTTTGACCATTGATTCATATATTATGTCTTAACACCTCTTTCTTTTAATATTCTGTAGTATGTTTTCAACTTTCTAAGATAAGGTTTGTCATGGAAGTGGTGGAAATTTTTAGGGATGGAATTTGATTGGGCTCATCAAATATGATTAATATTTTAATATAATCATTTATATTGACATTGTTGTGAAATAAACAATTA
>ML814778.1:137101-153782 GCA_009831015.1 Picea engelmannii | reverse complement strand
TACATCTATTTGGAAACGAAATTTTCTATGTTTGTGTAATGTTTTTCTTGACGTTCCCAAAGTTTTTGCCATGTGTAGTGTCAAACGATCTTTTATATTGCTCCCTGAAACAATTGTTGTTTGTAACGTTTTATGTGCAACACAGACATCTTCTTTTCAAGATTTTCCAAAAGCTTTTAATACACTAGTTATATTGTTAAAGACATTCTATTGCACCTTTGTATCCTTTGTCGACTTTTGAATACCCAATAATGATGTAGCTTCTTTTAACTTTTTTTATTTCAATAGAGAAAGTAAAAGTTGAGCCTGTGTTGTTACTAATTCATCTTTGAAATAAGTATTATATATATTCTTAGTTCGATATCTTATATAATGCTTAGCTTTTTTCTTTCCAAATTTGTCAGTATCAACATTTTCTAATATTTCATCATCAATGTTGATAGATTCTCCTGCATATTTCAATTTAAAGTTTATATTAAAAAATATAACTCGAACACAAATTCACTAAATTATATATACTTGAGTGTTCATCTTATATTAATCTAAATTTATGTACACATACCTATAGGTGATTCGTCTTATGATTCAATTTCGGTTTCAAAGTCTTCTTCGACATTATGAGACAAATCTATTTCTGTTTTTTGAAAAACATCAAATTGTAATTACAATCAATTATATTATTTGCAATATTTTTTATTTGAATTCTATACTTTGAATTTTGTACTTTTTGAATACGGTCCCAATGTGTGTTGTGTGCTTGATCATCATATCTGCATGCATACCTGGTTGAACTTCTTCTTGTCTAAAATCTCTATTGACATTATCATCATTTATTTCTTCAATATTCACACGTTCTTGTTTATTTATCCGATAAAGCTCTTTCCTTTGCTCGATTTGGCGAGTATCATCTCGAGTGCGATCATATTTTCTCTTGTGCAAACTTTTGTTTCCCATGATTTTTATAGTTATCTGTAAAAGATATGTTCAGTAAAGTCTTCACCTTGAAAAAATGCTCAACATTTATCTTTCAACCCATAAATTGTTATTCCAATAAAAACTTGAACAAACATCATTTACCTTATTCAACAAAAACCAAAAGGATGATTTGAAACTTTCTTTAAGTGTTTTAAAAAACCACCATGTATCGATATCGATCCTCCGATTAAGCCTATGGAACAAAGGGAATAAAGAAAAAAAGAAACGAATATAACGGCAATCAGTAATAGAAATTCTTTCAAATCCTTATCCTCGAGCTCATATTTTTTTGTTCATTTGATGGATTGTGTTAAATTTGTTCGGTTGCAATCCTATTTATACAATTTGGCGCGAAAAAAACCTATACGACCTGTCGTTTCATATTTTCCGACGGTCGGAATTCGTCCGACAGTCTTTCGGCCGAAAGAATTAGTTTTTTGGCCGAAAGATCTAGAAACCGTTTAGTTTGACGGATTCCGTTAGATTTTAGCCTTTCGGCCGAAAAATTAATTGTGCGGCCGAAATATATTTTCGGCCGAAAAAATGAAATTGCAACTGAAAACCAAAACCAGAGAAATGCCCCAAGCATAACTAAACTTCATAGGTTGCAGAATCCTACAAACATTGAGAATTTGGTTTCGAAAATGACACCATCATTTTCAAAATTGAATCTACTTTCAATTCGTATAATTTGTTTTCATTTTCTTTATGTTTATCTAATTTTATTTATTTTTTAAAAAAACTCACTACATAAAATTTTCAGCAGACATTATGATTCGATGAAATGAAATATCGGTATCTCAAAAAATATAGAGTGAAAAAAATTGAAAAAAAATATATTCATAATCCTTAAACTGTTCTTTTCAAAAGGGTATATTTAAATTTTAGTTTTAAGTAAAAATTAAGATAGATACAAGGTGTAGAAAAACATGTTTTTAAACTCTGCAATGTTTTTAGCTTGGTCAACTTAAAAAAATTCTAGAAATTATAATATTCATCCGTTAAATTCAAAATAATAGTCATAATAACATACAGTCTCTGTAGATTGTTGCATTATATTTTGTTTCTTCAAAACAAAAGTTTAATAATATATACATTGTTGTAGAAATAAGTAACTCATTATCATTCATTTCATGTTTAAGAAACATATTGTTAAACAATTGTCAAATTGACATATCAAATCGTGATAAAAAAAATTCAAAAATAGTCATTGGAAAGCTAACACAATTCTTCACAAGTTTTGTTTTTACTGTAAAGTGAAATTCTAAATAAAAAAAATACTTTTATATGTCGGAAGTTGAATAACTTGTGAAAATACAGTTCTTTTTCTCATAAAACAAGCAAAAGTGTAACCCATCTTCATGATTTCACCTGTGACCAGTTTTCTTTATAATGATCCCTATAACATAGGAGTACAGTTGTTGTACGTTACTCATTTTTTGTAACTAATGTCAATTTTTAGAACTTTGGGGAAGTTGATTCATTTTGAATCCTAGATGTAATTTATCTATATATATTATTCTGAAGATAAAGGAAGGGTTGGACTGATCGGAGAGGGGATTTCCCTCGTAGCAGGAGGACTTTGTAAATTTCTAGAGCTAAATTGAATATATAATACATAAGCTTTTTGAACACTTTATGAAAATATTCTAATGGTGTTATATGAGTTATGTTTTATCTCATAGTATGTATTTCTTATGTCTTTAAAATTTCATTTACATCTTCTTCTATTTTAATTGGAGAGTCAAAGGTCAGGAATTCATCTTATGATGCTCTCGACTTAAGTAATTTAAAATATGTGATTCTCTTCCTAGCTAATTGAAAATTCATTTCAATAATGATATGATGCAGTTACTTGTTTTTCCCTTTCCCCCTACACCTTGCAAATTTCAATTTACAACTCATATTCATTACCTCATTTAGCCTTTATCCTCTAGAGATTTCCAATGGCCTACTATTGTTTTATTCTCTTTTGAATCCATATCCCTAAGTGTTCCTTCCCTTCCCTACCAACAACTTTATAAGAACCCCCAAAACAAAACCAAATCTAGGCATTGATTGCCAAATATATATCAAGTGACACGACAGAGCCCTCTCTGAGTTGAGCAGGCTAGTGCCCAGCTCTAAAGTTGGTTGAAAAAACTACCTGTGTCATTTGTCTATCAGCCAGACAAAATTTAGAGAGTGCTAACATTTTGGCACCATTTCCAGGGATCGAAGGTGAAATATTCCCTAGGAGAAACAACAAATTTCATATCTGAGTACTGATGGTGAAAAGTATCTAGACGCAGGAAATGTTGTATGTCATTCACCTGGCAACTCCATTTTCAAGAATCTAGAGTTCAAAATTTGTAGGACAACCACATTGCCCAAAGACTAAGTAGCCTAAATATTTTATTGGTGAATCCACTCAAGCCTCAAATGAAATTCATAGACTCCACTGGAAGATGAGACCCCTTGAAAGAGGTATGAAAGGATACCATGAATAAAAACAAGTACCTGAAGTTCTGTTTTCTCCAAGACATTATATTTTTTGTTGTGAATTTCCTCTAGTCCTTTCCGGAACATGTTAAATTTTTTTTTCTTTAGCTACTGTATTCAAATGATGGTCATGATAATCCTGTAATTGTATATCCTCCTCTTAAATTTATACAAATATTTCCTCAGTTTATCACTGATTTTGATCAAAACCTCCCATCCAAGCCATATGATGACCATGACAAAGTTGATGAGCCTCATGAAACCATGGTTGATATTTAACCTCCTATACTTGACCCAATGCCCTTCAATATTCACCATAGATATAGACCCTTAAAGTTAACACACATCCTTCATGATTTTTGTCCCAAGAACTATAAGTACCTACCTGTGTTTGATGGAGAACTTAGTGCCATCACAGCCGAAAAACACCTCCAAGGGTTTAGGCATTTTATAGAATTGTTTGATATTGACCATGATAATGTTTGTATGAGGGATTTCTCTCAATCCTTTAGAGGAGATACCAAATAATGGTTTAAACATTTGAATCCAGAGACAATTACCTCATGGGAAGAATTGAAGAGTGTTTTTTCAAATTTTTGGGGTAAGAAGAAATCTCTAGACCTGTAGCTTACAAAATTTTATGCCTCGAAAGAGAAAAAAATGAAACTATTTCCACTTTCAGTAGAGGTTTCTCCAGTATTTATTATGATTTTCCCAAAGAAATTCAACCCACTAAAGCTGCTACTATGCTCCAGTATGCCACTACTCTTCACCCAGATGAATCTTTCCTCATGATGGAAAGAACACCCGAGACCTTACAAAAAATGTTTAATGATGCTTAGGAAATTAGGCACAATATCCTAGCATGTGAGAATATTTGAAAAGAAGGGTTGGATGTTGTGGGTCATGAGAATGAATTTGAATTGAAAACAGTTGACTGGAATCTGGAGCATAAAATTGAAACCAATTTTGGTCCTCTTGAAACTTTGAATGCTAACGATTTTGCAGAGGATTATATTCCACTTATAAAAATAGAAAGAACTTATGTGGTTTCTGATCCACCCCATGATAAGCATGAAGCTGATCATTTCATATATTCATTTTTGGACAATCAAGAAGATGACTTTGCAAATTATTCTGTTGAAGAGAAAATTGATACTCCAAGTTTTTCCTTGCTAGATGGCATTGAAAATGTTGTTGATTTTCCTATATACGATGAATATGATGACGATTATGAGGTTGAATTATTAGAAAATCTAACTGCATCTTCTCCCCTTGAAAATGTTCCTTTTCAACAGTGTAGTGAGATCCATCATCTTGCATACCACAGTTGCAAAAAGGAAATTTCTGAACCAACTAAAGGAAATTCTTTACCGCTATGATTTTCTTCATTTAAATTGTTGAAAGAAAAATATAAGATCATCATTGAGGGAAAGGAACATGTGTTGATTCAAGGTCAAACTGATTCACGGGAAAAAATTGACAAGAAATTGCAGCCATTGATCAAAGAGGAGTCTGAAATGGAAAAAATGAGCATGTTCAACAATTCAAAGAAATGGAAAAATGTGCATATGACAGAAATGAAGGAAATAAAGAAAAGCCTAAATCATAAATAAGAACCCTGCCATTGTGTTTTTCTTCTTTCAAAGTGCTTAAGAAAAATGTCAATAATGTTTCAAATAAAAAACCGTTTGGGTATGAGGTTAAGTTTCAAGAGAGAAGTAGATTTGAAAATGAAAAATATTGCCAGTTATGTTTTTCTTCCATTGAATGGTTAAAAGACAATCATGAGAAAATACAAAAGTTTGATCAAGGGATTCTTGTCAAAGGCCATTCTCCTTCTCCTAAAATTGATGAAGAGATTCACCAAGACTTCCAACAAGAAAATATGTTTCAAAGTTGTCTTTATTCCCCTATGAATGATGTGATTGTCAAATTACTAAGTGGCCTAGACATGGATGAGTATTTTGAAACTGCATTTATGGAGACTTCAAAAAGTGAAAAAAGGACTGCTATAGAGTTTAAGGAAATAAATAAAACAAAGTATGCCACTTTTCAATTAGAAATACAGGAAGATAATGAGGGGACAATTGTTCTATCTGATCCCTCTATAAATCATGGGTTTGAAAATGCATCCATGAGCACCCTAGAATGTGAAATAGTTCCTGATCTTATCTTTCCACATTTACAATACTATTATGATCATGAACTTAATCCCCTTCATTCATTTAGAAGTCAAAATGACAATCCTCAAGAAAGTTTCTAGAAGTTTGATGAAACCAAACCAAAATTGTTTGATGAACAAGAAGATAGCCTTGATACACATAATATCGTTATCATACTTGAAGATGTTCAAGAATGTATGAATGTTTTTGTTGATATGCATGGAAAGGTAGACAAACTTGTTGCTTCCATTTTATTTGAAAATGGTCTCAGGATTGAAGAAGTAGAGAAAGAACAACAAACACTTGTGAAGTAAGAATGTCCGTCTGTTTTAACTCCTAAAAAAGAAATGTTCTATCATGTATTTCATGACCCTATAACATGTTATATGGAGAATATTTACAATCAGAATCTACAGTTGATGATGGGTTGTTAAATTAGGAATGAAGAGGGTGACAAATCAATGTCAGTATTAGATATGGATTGCTTTATACTAGAAGTTTCATTTCAGTTAGAACTATCTTTCGATTCAGAAAGTTGTTATTTACAACAATCTCAATAGATTTTTCAGCCTCTTGACAAAAATCGACAGGGTGAATCACCTAAAAATAAGAAAGAAGTGGAAGAAACGATACAAGATTGTTTTTTTAAACATGTGTTGAAAGATCATTTTGCAATTTTGCTAGAAACGATGAACAATCCTACTATTTTTGAAATTCTAAGATTCAAATTCATATGTAACTTCTCAAATGAGTTGTTGATGAAAGAGATTTGGAGTAAGCATATGCAAAGAAGACGAGAAACAGATAAAATACTGGTGTGGATGCATTGGCACTTTCATATCACCTGACTGGCATTTCTCTTCAGCAGTTAGGGTAGGTAGGTGCGAATAAGCTTGATGATCAATCATTTTCAAATTTAGATTACCAAATAAAGTATTTAGTCAAATTTTAGAAATATATCTGGCATTCAGTCTGGAGGACATAATAAGGTACACATTTGTTGTGGGAGTAGCTCAATAAAGGAGGCACTGGGTCTACATGTTCTTTTCTACCTCGTAGGGAGAATAGAATCCCCAGTTTGAGCCCATGTTATCACTGTAATAATTTTTTGGACTCCAAGTCTCGGGACTTAGCAGGAGGCTAAATTAGTATAGGGGAGGGATAGACTCACAGGTGGGGTCACATTTAGCGGTCGGGGCTAAATCTAGTGGAGATAAAGTTGACGGGGCTCGAAGGATCGTAGATGCCACAAATCGATGGTCGTGGAGCGTATCGGGCCCATAATTAGCATGAGGGTTTATCTTTCAAAAGTGGGTCGATAGGAATACCATGGTTTCTCCTCAGATCTATGTGGCACCTTCAGATGCATATCAGCGGGGAAAACAGTTGATCTTGAAACCGCTCAACTATATCTCGATGTCACGTGTCGAGATATAATTGGATATGTCACATACAAGGATCGCATGTGTAAAGGGAGGATTGAAGGCTAGCCAAATCACCTCACGACACTGGTCCGAATACTTTTCATCCATGTGATACCATGTGAGCACTGCCAAAGGACTGATTCGAAGGATCATCATTTCAAATTAGAGGCCGAACGTGATCAGTCATATCCCTACAAGGACTATCATCAGTATCCTATGATTAGTACTCAATGATGAATATCATTCAAAACATGTGTGACATTAGTCTGTTCAGGTGATCAACATTTTAATCTGGAATAGGGTAATCACAAATCAAATTGTCCGTCTAATTCCTGCACAGCTAAGGGATATAAGCTCATGCTTTCTGCAAAACCAGGGAAAATGGATAATACAAACCAAGTGGCCTCTATTGAATTGGGATATTCGACTAATATGATAAATTCATCAATGCCAAAGAAAGAGAAGTTGGTTCCACAAATATTAGCAACAAAATTTCATACAATGCTTGCAGATGAACCAGGGTCAGGTGGAGAAATTAGATTAAATCCTATTATGAAGGATTTGATTATAAATGGATATGTAGACGGATGTCCCATCTGAGATGGTAAGGATAAAAGGAGAAAGAAAAGGAAGACATAGGTTAAATCCTAAGCTGTTGAAAGCGTTGGGGAAAACCAGCTTGCTTGGCTCAACACTTTAAAGGAAGAGATTGCTAATCTGAAATAGATTTTAGGTTAAATTAAGTGTGTGTCAGAGAATTTTGTAGTCATATAGACAAGTGGCATTCAGGATAAAAAATATCAAGTATGTCATTTCTTTTTATAACGCTCCCTATAAAATAGGTGTACATTTGTTGTACATTACTCCTTTTTGTAATTGATGTCTATTTTTAGAACGTTGCGGAAGTTGATTCATTTTGAATCCTAGATGTAATTTATCTATATATATTATTACGAAGATAAAGGAAGGGTTGGACTGAATGGAGAGGGATAAATTGAATATATAATACAAAATCTTTTTGAACTCTTTATGAAAAGATTCTAATGGTTGTGATATGATTTATGTTTTCTCTCATAGTATGTATTTCTTATGTATTTAAAATTCCATTCACATCTTCTTATGTTTAAATTGGAGAGTCAACGATATAGAATTCATCTTATGATGCTATCAAATTAAGTAATTTAAACTATGTGATTCCCTTCCTAGCTAATTCATAATTCATTTCAGTAATGATCTGATGCAGTTACTTGTGTTTCCCTTTCCTCTTACACACTGCAAATTTCAATTTACAACTCAGATTCATTGCCTCATTTATCCTTTATCCTCTGGAGAGTTCCAATGGCCTACTATTGTTTTATTCTCTTTCGACTCCATAGCCCTAAGTGTTCCTCCCCTTCCCTACCAAAAAAATTATAAAAATCCCCAAAACAAAACCAAATCTAGCCACTGATTTCCAAAGATATATCAAGTGACACAAGAGAGCCCTCTGTGAGTTGAGCAGACTAGTGCCCAGCTCTAAAGTTGGTTGAAATAGTTACCTCTATCGTTTGTCTATCAGCTGGACAAAATTTACAGAGTGCTAACATAATGAATCCTATAAATCCCTCTCATGACCATCCAAGAATGAAGTAGATGACTTGTTGGTGCAACCTAGTCCATCAAGTAGTGAAGCAAACTACTGACCAAATGAATCCCTTGATACCATAACCAATTTAGAATTCCACCACTTCCAATTTCCACTGACTGTTGTTGTGTCATATTGATAACTACCAAAATATAACTAAGCCAATATAATTGGCGTTGTATGCCACCAAATGATGAAAACTAGATACTAGGAATCAACCTTGTGCCTACAAATTTGTCATGTTGTTTCCAACCCGCACAGATAAAAATACCACCCTCACTCCTGACAATGTATGCAGGAAAAGGGTAAAGTTTGCACACCCCTCTGAAAAATATCCCTATCTCTTGTGGTGCCTCAAACTCGTAAAAATTCTTAGAATGCCCTTCCCAAGTTGTATAATACGTCACCCTCATGACCAGATCCATAAATTTCGAATTAAATACTAAATATGGGCCATCTATATAGTAGATCATGTCATCCCTCAATCTGCCTCTTTCAACCTGCACATTTTCCACATGCCCGAAATGTACAATCTTTGTCATATCTGTAACGGCCTGGGGCTCACACAACTCCCTCACATATTCTTCCCATATCCCGCTATACCTGATGATAGCATCAAGGAATAGTAGTAGAAACCTCCATGACTGTATGCCCGATTGGAGAGTGTCACATACATTAGTAAATCCCAAGGGTATGACCAATAACTCATCCATGCACACCATTGGACTATCATATCATTCACTCGGACTCCACGCTACTCCCATGCGATCATCCACATCTAAAGGAGTCCCCTCACACTTAGGGTGAACCCTACTCTTTCCATCATAATAGGTACTACAGTTGTTGATGATATGATCTCCAAAATCCACATAGTGCGGCAATGGACTAGAACTCTCTCCATTGGAAACTCCATGCTCCATCAAGTATGCCTCTACCATGCACTCCAATGCATCCCCATGTGCACCACTATACACCTCTTCATGCCATTACAAACTACTGATCATCACTATATGCTCTTGTATACCACTGCATACTACTATGTCCTTTGATACCATCCTGTATCCTAGATGTACCACTGTATCAACCAATCCATGAGTATCAACTAACACTAGATCCTATATTGATGTGTCCTCATCATGGGTGTCGACTAACCATGGATCCGAAATGGATGTGTCCTCACCTAAAATGTACCCGTCTGCCCAATCCATGAGTTTATGCTCAACTTTCTCATAATGAATGATCAATTATCTCACCAAAGGAGGTGGCTCCTGCAAGAGATGTGCATCCTCAAAAATCTTCATGTCATATCTCCCTACAATCACCTGTAAATCTGAATGCCCCCCATACTCACCCATCACATGAGGCTCCTCTACTAATTCGACAATTTCACTGACAACGTCCTGAGAGAAGGTTTATGTACATGACTGACTATCTATTGACAAATTAAAGAGATGCATGAATCAACTCCTCCTAAATTTTCTCTACTTGAACTCATATTTTTGAAGGAACATCTGTGTTCTCTCTAAGGAGTCTTGTTTGTTCACTAGCTCATGGTTAAGTCTTTCTACCTCATGATCTTTCCCTTCCAACGCACCCTGGTACATGCCACCCAATGTGATAAGATAATACCTATATTTGATAAGGTGTAGGCAGTTAGATCTTATGACTTCCATGGCCTCCTTGAGTGTAATGAAATATGCAAGGGAAATATCTCCACCCAAGTTGTCCTATGCCATAGTGGCCCTCCAACAAAAATCAACCACCAATGTATGTGTGTGATCGAGATGTCTCATGGATTCCACGATCATGTCCTTGTGAAAATTCAGTTTCCCTATCAAATGGAGTGACTCACACGAAAAAACATTCACATCATGCTGAAATCCGACCTCGTGACTCCTCCTACCAAGGTCAACTGTGGAATCCTCATCAGAGTATGCCCCAACATATGTTGTACCACTCTGCCCAACATCACTCCAAAATACCTCCTGATAAATGAGATTAGCCTCCAAGGATAACTCTTCCAATGCTACTTATTCCTCATTATACATAGGTTTACTAACACCCAAATAGTCATAAGCATCATAACAATGATAAGATGTTCACGTTGATCGGGAAACTTTAGCACATGGGCTATTATCCTGACCATCATATATGCTAATGTCATTACCCTCATAGGTCAAGTCTAATGGTGTATAAAAGGTTTTTTTCCTATCATCCTCATTACACACATCCCTATCATAAATAGGTGCATGCTTATCGAAAAGGTCAATTTTTCCTTCATTCTCCTTCAATTTATGCCCTGTGCTTTTAAATGAATTCTTATCCGCTACTAATTGGGGCTCATACCACTCAATATGTTTGATGGTGCAAAATTATTTGAATTGCATGGCTATGTAAAATGCCTCACTAAGCGCCATATACTCCCTCAAACAATCTATAAACTCTTCATCTCTTTCCCACTGATTTTCCAGATATTGATCCCACTAATTTTCCATTTGAAATTTATGCTCATTGCATACCCTTAGGCTAGCAGGAAAACTATCTCGGATAGCACTGTAATATCTTGGATCCTGGATCTAGATATAAATTGCTAATAACTCAGGTTCCAGTTGTAGATATGATACACTAGGGGGTTTTGATTAAGTTTCAAAGGTTTTTTATGTGTTTTGTTGTGTTGAAATGTTTAATACAGTCCATGTAAATATCTGTGGAACCATAATGAACTCAATGATTTTATTAAGCAAAATGATAGACAATATAAGATAAAATGCAAGAAACTCAAGAAAAAACTCTTCAACTAGATCTTTATATATGGAGAAATTGTTGGAATACAAAGAAAAATATTGATGAATACCAATAATGAATGCATATGGATGGATCTGAGATTTCCTCAGTCGATCCACTACATGCACGAAAGAATGAGTTGCATGCACTCAAAAATACGTTGCACAATTGTAGGGAATGACTGGAATGTTCACCCTAGTGGAAATACCCATTAGAATGGGCCGAGATCTATCTCTAAAGGCCCCCCCCGCTCTCTAGAACACTCTCTTTACTTTAGAGGTAATATTTTTGTCTCTCTGATATACTGTCGAAGCCTCAGATAGTTGTTGTAACCCTCACGCATTGGAAACTACTACACTCATGCACCCTAGAAGTTTTACCTCTCATAAACTAATGATAATTGTCTCAAATGAAGTGCCCTGGTCTCCTCTCAAATGGATTTGAGGGAATCAGGTTTATCCTTACTGGTTGGGCCTAGCAAACCTCTTTTGCTTCTAAATCCTCCAAGAAAACCCCATGCTGCAAGTGAATAAATATGCACTAGCTTGCATTGGATCTATCCTTGTTGATGTAGTATGATCTTATAGCTCGATGAAGAAACTATGTGGCCATATCGACGGAATATGGTGTTTCTTTCAACACCGAACTCTGTCAATGGCGATGGTTTCACCCAGACATCCACTAAACAGGAATGAAGTCACTTGACTCCTCTCTAGGTTCTAATTTCCAATTCACATTCTTCAATAATGAGAGAATTTAAGCCCTTATCTCTCTTTTATACCCCTTTTCACATTTTTTCCTTCAAGTGACTTTTAATTCATCTTTCATATTTTCTCATAAAAACACTTTATTAATTTAATGAACACTTTTACTCCAAAATGTGATTAATTCACCTTTATGATTTCTCCAGCCATTGAAACTCACTTTTTATCATCCCATCTTGTAGATATTTTCACCTCGGTTCCACGTAGCTATTACACTAAGGTGTTTCTCCAATAAACAAGCTCCAAATAGTATCGTTAGTGTAATTAATTAAAATATGCCAATTAATAACCTCATTTTACGAAAATCATTGAAATGCAATAGAAGCAAGAAAAATTTGTGCATAAATGATCCTCATAATGAAAAATGGTAAATAAACTAAGTTGGGCCTCATAAAACTTATGCAAACTCTTTCAAGCTCATTGATGACATAGTCTCATCCTTTGACTTACTGAATCAAGTCTCTTGAAGTGACTCTAACCACATAATAAGGGAATCCAAAAATGGAGACATGATAGAGAGTTCCATAGAATGATTCAATATCGAGATTGTCCTTCGGGAGGTCAAGAAGCATCACTTCTACAAGTACGTCAATGAAGTTAGACTATTTTGTACTTAAAACGAGTAAGTGTGGTGAAAAAAAGAACAGAAACCGTGAGATTGCAGAGTGGGTGTAACTGCTAACGAAGAGCAGATTAGACAAAGAACCAAAAAAAACTTAATATTGTAATTTGTTTAGTATTGTAAGTTTTGTAATGTAGAGTCTAGGTCTACGTGTATTGTTGTGTATTGTAGAAAGATAATTTGTCCTTTAAAGGGGGTAATGAAGAAATTAGTTGTAATAGGTCGTCATTGAAATCACACGAAGTTATTATTGGAATAAGGTTTTGAGTTGGTTGTAGGGTGTCTTATCTATTATTAGAATCCTAGATCCACAATTCATAGATGTAGAGAATTCTACTATTCCTATAAATATGTAATTTGTGTGAAGCAATGATACATGAGAAAAATTAGTTGTTGTGTATTGTTGCGTATTTGTAGGGTGTCTTATCTATTATTAGAATTATAGATCCACAATTCATGGATCTAGAGAATTCTACTATTCCTATAAATATGATACTTGTGTGAAGCAATGATAGTTGTGTTGTTGTGTATTGTAGAAAACTAATTTCTCTATTAAAGGGATGCTTGGAATAATATAGAAATTAGTTGTAATAGGTTGTTGTTGAATCGAGAAGAAGTTATTATTGAAATAAGGTTTTGAGTTGGTTGTAGACCATCTTATCTATTATTAGAATCTTAGATCCATAATTCATGGATCTAGAGAATTCTACTATTCCTATAAATATGTAATTTGTGTGAAGCAATGGTACATGATAAAAATATATATATATATATTTTTTTTTTTTTTGTGTGTGAAAATGCCTTCTTCTCTATTTTTTATATTTTCTCTAATTTTTTATAAGCACAGCTATCTATCGAGGATGTTGCAGTATTGTGTTTTGACATCATCAAATGTAATCGTGTAATCGCTCCATGACCACGCGCTCCCTGAAAATGAGTAAATCTGTAATTCTTACAGCATAGCAACATTCTTTGAACTGATAAAAGATGTCTATCCCCTGCATGGGATTATTCGGAAGTAGTTATTGGATCAACAAAATCAAGAAATGATTTAATTTGTTACCTTTAGAAGGCCGCTCCTGCTTGAAATAGTTGAACGAGAAACAAGTAATACGAACGAACAGGAAAGCAGGATTTTCAGTTATTCTAAGTTAATTGGTTTTCATTTAGTTCATGATTTCAGATTTAAAAAACATCAATTTAGTTATATAAGCAACTTTAAACCTTTGTTATTAAACACTAATTATTATTAAAAAAACAGTTATTAGTGGAATTTGACCTCCTATTCAATGACCTATACACTCCAATAATAAGGGGAATCTTCGAACTCGCTCATCTTTCTGTTGAATCTTCGAACGATGGGTAGGTTGAGCGTTAAAACTATCCTTGCATCAAGTCTGGATGAAATCTATGCTTTAATCTTGTGATCAAAGTGATAAATATGGATTTAAAAATTATGAAATTTGTGCCTTTTTTCCATTTGAGTATTATGAACGATGCTTAAAAATGATGTTGTAAAAATCATTAAGTCTATTTTAAAAAAAAATAATTATGTAGATATAGTTTATTAAATAACTTGAGTTTAAAAAACATAATAAGAGATTGGTTAAAGTAACGAAAAGTTAAGAGTGGGAGGAAAAAAAAATTATAGCCTTAAAAAGTTTTACTTAGTAACATCCGTTGAAGACTTATTTAAGGCAAGGGTTTTTGACTATATATATATATATATATATATATATATATATATATATATATATATATGTGGAACCACTTTATTTAGAGGTATGGATAATAATGTTAAATCTTTTCATTTTTTCTTTTTGTTGAATTGGAATGGTGTGGGAAATATCTAAAAGTTTTAGATTGAAACTAAACTATGAATAAATATTAAAATTATGCAAAGTAAGATTAATAATTGAATAAATATTAAAATTATGCAAAGTGAGATCGATAATTGAATATCATTAAATAGAATAATATCTTAAAACTAACTAATAAATATCTTCAAGTAATAGTATTTCTTTGAGTGATGGAAATATTAATACATCTTGGATTAGGATAAATTCATGTTGGGATATATTCATTAATAAGTGACATCTTAGTTCATCAGATTTCATTGTGTTCTTAAAAAAATAGAATTGTAAATGAGAACGATTTAGTGGCCTTTTTAAAGTTTATTTGGGATATACAATATTATTTATATATGTGTGTGTGGAGGGGGGCAAAATGATAAAAAACGATGGTGAATAAAAATATCTTTTATAAACGTTTTTCTTGTCCAACAATAACATTGAGACAATATAGGATGTCTTAAAGAAGATAGCTAAAACAATAGTAGGTGTAAACGTTTTTCTTGTCCAACAATAACATTGAGACAATATAGGATGTCTTAAAGAAGATAGCTAAAACAATAGTAGGTGGTTATGGTATATGAAATGAAAACTTAGTAGGAAATGCTCTTTATAAAAATCTTTTGAATGGTCTCTTTTAGTATATATTGGTCTATTTGGAACTAGCTAAAAATACCATTATTTTTAATATCTAATCCTTTACTCCTTGGCATGGCTTTTACAAAATACATACGCATATGAAAGACAAAAGAATCTAATGATATGAAAGACAAAATAATCCAATGATAATAAGGACTCCTATGTTTATTGTGTAAGGAGATGGGTTTCAAGAGGAAACTTGAGTTTATCATGAGCATGGGATGATTTTTTTTTCTGTTAAAAGTGCAGGAAAATAACAATATGATACATATTAAAGTGTTACTAATTTTGTTTGGTATCTTGATTGGATTTTTAATTAGTGTTAGGATGGATAAATATGGATTTTGAGGTTTGCATATTTTTTTAGCTTTAATGTTTTAATAGATAAATTGTTCAAAATCCTTGGATTCATATAATTTTAGCTTTAATGTTTTAATAGATAAATTGTTCAAAATCCTTGTCAATTGTGAAGAAGAAATTTTTGACATTACTAAAATTAGATATAAGTTTACTCACTTCATGATATGTATATTGATTTATTCTTTTTCAACACTACTTTTGGTTTGTTGATGGTATTTTGGTTTGTTGATGGTATTTTGTTTGTAATGAAAGTTCTATGACTATTATGATATCATGTTTTACCCTTATTTTGAGAAAGTTTACCTTTACCAAAAATGTTGATTTGAGATTTTTCATAAAATTCAAATTAATTCATTTTGTATTAAAATTTTAATTTAAAATCTTTTTAAGATAAAATCTTTTTAAATTTCAAATTCTATATATATATATATATATCAAAAAATAACATAAACAATAAAATAAAATACAATTCCATGAGTTCAAAGAATTAAAAATTATTCATTAATATTTTATAAAGTCATAATTAAATATTATATGCTTAATAATTAATCTTTAATATTTAAGAAAATTATAATTAAATCTCATAATAGACATTATGTTTTTAATTATTTTTGCTATGTTTTAAAAATGATAGTTTTTTATTATAGTTATAGATTCATAATTATTTAAATTAAATATAAAAATAAAATATTTATAAAGGATAATAAATTAATTTATAAAAGGTAATAAATTAATTTATAATAAATTCATATAGTCATCAATCTTCTTCTTTATGGCGATGATATCATTCTTATGGCAAGGAGTCCCATGATCTTGAAAACCAACTAAGAATCCTCAAGGATTTTTGCTTCAATATGGGTATGATTGTTAATACTGATAAGACTAAGGTCATGATTATTAAATCCAATAAGATCCCTTATGATACATTTGTATATGACAACAACAACTTGGAGGAAGTGACTTCATACAAATATCTTGGAATTGATATTCACC
>ML814778.1:78738-104254 GCA_009831015.1 Picea engelmannii | reverse complement strand
TGGGACTCATCATTTTGTGGTATTGGTGCATAGTAGTACACTCATATATGGTATTACTTGATTTTCACAACATTGGTATTTGTTTGATACATGATTGTGGCACTTGGTTCATGATGGAGACATATCATGAGTGATATGATACACATGATTGGCATAACTGGTAGATGCACATGTTGGCACATTGATAAATGCACATGTTGGCATATGGTGGATACATTTCATGAAATATATCTTTTGGCACATTGTTGATGTACATGGTTTATGTACATGGGTGTTGTGCATGGTGGGAACATTTTGGTACATGATGTAATTGGTGGATATATTGTTCATGATTCTCTATTTCATTGATGACATATATTTTGTTTCATGATGTATGGTATGGCACAAGTTTAATGCATGAACAGGTCCAAGGATCGTCATATGGTAGCATATTGTTCATCTTGCAGAGAATATAAGGGGAGACATACCCTTAGCGGGAGTCATTCTTCTTCCCATGATTCTAGAAGGAGATATTTATCAGATGCATACCTAGAAAAGATCCCTATACTTGAAGAAAGAGCACATGAGCATAATTTTAGGGGGAGCAATGGTCACAGGGGGATTATGTTCGATGTAGCTTCAGAATTACATCAGAGTGATCTCTCTTGTTCAAAAGGGGAGGGATTATTCAGAGGAGGATCAAATGAATTTAGAGAGTGGGAGCAGCCCGAAGGAGAGTTCAAGCAAGGGGAGCAGCCCCAAGGAGAGTTCAAGCAAGGGGAGTAGCCCCAAGATGAGAATGGCCCTTTTGCCATTGATGTCAAAGGGGGAGAGTTAACCACATTGATGTGATTGATGTTTATTTATGGGGAGAGATAGTCACATTGACTATTGATGTAGAGAATGCCTTATATACATGTTGACATCAATAATTGGTAATTGGTGTCGGCATCAATTTTGGTATTGCCATCAATACCAAAGGGGGAGATTGTTGGATCATGTTGTCATTGATGCCAATGGTTTGATTGATTGATTTCATTGATTGATGTCAAGTTATTGATTGATGTCAGGGGATTAATTGGTTGATGATTGATGTAATATAATATGTATTGTACTTGATGAGAATGCATAGATGAAGATGGATCAATGAGTTGTCATTGATATGATGAAGATGGATCAATGAGTTTTCATTGATACATGATGAAGATGGATTGATGTGGTTTCATTGATATATGTTTCATTGTTGGAAAAATGTATAGATGACTCATTATTGTCTTATCATGATTGATAATACCCACAAATGGATGAACTCCAAAGTGGTCCCCTTATGCTGAAATCCATCACAGGAAGACACTTTGCATATTGATCTATCCTAGAAGAATGGTTGGGGGACCCATGCTCTCATTATTGTCTTATCATGATTTAGAAGGTGTACAAATGCATGAACTCCAAAGTGGTTCCCTTATGGTGAAAGCCCTCACGGGAAGATGCTTTGCAGATTGAGTTATCCTAGAACAATGGTTGGGGGAGCCTTGATATCATTATTTTATTATCATGATTGATAAGGTGCACACATGGATGAACTCCAAAGTGGTTCCCTTATGGTGAAATCCCTCACGGGAAGATGCTTTGCGGAGTAAGAGAACCCATGCTTAATTATGGAATAATGAGATGAAGGACATTGAGTTTGTCAGGGAAACTATCCTATATGGATAGTGCTTTTCATGCCATTTATAGTGGTATGTGGAACGTAACATAACCCCTCATGGTTAGAGAGTTATGGCCATGAGAAGATGGAGACCCTAGGTTTGGGTAATGGACCCAAGTTTGTTTGATGGATAACGGTATGAGTTATGATATATTTTTAGATAATACTATTCTATATGGATATTAGATTTCATTCCATTTCTGGTGGTATGCGTAACATCAGATAACTCCTCACAATTTGAGAGTTATGGCCTTACGAAGTTGGAGGACCCTCACATGTCATCTAGAAGCCCCAAAAGATCAAACTAGTCAAAGTGGTTTAAGGGATTTTAAATGGTAAATAATAAAGTAAAGTGATGAGTGTACTATAATTCAAAGAGAATACAAAATAAATTGTTTAAATAATAAATTCAATGGAGAAATTAGAAATGGGTTAGCACTAAAATAAGGAAAGTGGGGCCAAGTGACCTAGAAGAAGTTTTTAAGGAAGCTACTTGGAGAGTATACATAAGAGGCAAGGCTCTCTCATTTTAATCACACTTGAGCATATTGAATATTAATATGTTTCTAAGGTAACCAAGGATATCTAAGCCAAAATTCTGAGAAAGGTGAAGAAAAGAAGGCCAAAATGCAAGGAAGGATAAATTCTTTTGGTGGTGCTTTCTAAGGTATGTTATTTACAGGTCATCTCACCATTTTCTCTATAAAAAATTTTCTATAATGATTTAGACCATGAAATTTCTATTCTAGTGAGAAAGAATATCCAAGCATATGTGGTAAAAAATTCCTCTTGTGGGTCGTTGTATTTTGGGAGTTACACTTCGTGGAAAATAGGGTTTGCGGCTAGTCCTGAAACTAGTCAAAAACAAGCGTTTCAGGTAAAAACGTCATAACTTCTTCATAACAGATCCAAATTTAGTGAGACCAAATGTGTTGGTTAGGGTACATGCGTTAGTATGTTTTTTAATAGTTTTAGATCAATTCAATGAATATTTGGTGCAGGCCATGCTCTATAAGAGCAATGTATAGAATAATCCAAAATTCAGCAAGGTATCCCATTTTTGCTATAACGCCTTTTCTGAGAGATTACAAGTAGTTCCATTTGGATGAATTGCATTAAAAAAACTGGGGAACATTGTCTATCAGTTTATGATATTTATTCATTACAGGTACAAAGTAATGATTATTTCAAGTTGGGGTTGTTGACTAATCCAAAACTAGTCATGGTTGAAACAAGCAGTTGATGAGTTGGCACATACATGAGGTGTATAGTTGATGATGATGTACATATTTATGAGTCATTGTTGATGAGTATTTGACACATGATTGGTATATACTTGGTACATTGTTGGATGCACTTGTTTATGCTATAGGTTGACTACAAGTTGTTTGGCACAGGTTGGTGCATGGTTCATGTACTTGTTTATGTTGACAAATTGATATCTGTTAAGGATTTTTGCCTCATCTCAGTCAGTGCTGAGAATGTAATATGATTATTGCATATAGAGCTTGTTCTCTTATAGAGTTGTAATCTATTCAGTTGTTGTCGAAAAACCTCGGATAGAAGTCCATAATAAAAAGAAAATTTTTACATACATCTTGTGTTCTTTGTGTTCCTTGTGGAGATGATTTGTTGATGATATGTTGATGATATATGTTACTTATATGAAAACATCTAACTGATTATAAATGGCAGCAATGAGTAATGAGAAAATGTTGAATGTTAACTAAGGATTTTTTTTGTAAGAGGGAAGTTTTGGGGAAAATATCCCCACACACATTCAACCCCCTCTAAGTGTGGTAGGTGTGTCCAATAGTATACGAGTCTAGGCCTCACAGTGTTATTATTAATTTGAAAAAGAAATTGTACAAAATCCCTAAGGTAGTCCCACCTAGTGATATTTCCTTGATATCTACCAAGCAATGGAGGAAGGTCATTTCTTAGACCGATAAATTTTTATTCTTCATGATTCTCTCTTAGAGTGAGTGAAAGGTTGCATCCACATATTCTCATCACCTATTGGAGTGCCTCTTCACTGTCAGGTCAAGCATCCCATCGATATGACCCCTGATGCACCGCTACCAAATGGGCCAGTTTATCATCACTCTCTGTTATAAAATCAGGATATCAAGCACAAGATCCAAGAGCTTCTCCAAAAGGGGAACATATGAACTAGATCGTCACCTTGTGGAAACCCAATAGTGTTGGTGCAGAAGAAAGATAGGACCTGACGACTCTGCATTGATTATTGGGTCCTAAACAAAATCACATTGAGGAATCAAAACTCAATTCCCCGAATCGACGATCTCCTTTATTAGCTCAAGAGGTCCAAATACACAAGTAAGATTTACCTGAAGTTTGGCTACCATCAGGTCCCAATAGAACAAACAAATGTATAGAAAACTGCTTTCAAGTCAAAAAAAGGTTTTTTTGAATGGTTGGTCATGCCCTTTGGTTTGACGAATGCCCCAACAAATTTCATGAGGTTGATGGACGATATCATGTGACCTTTCACTAATTATTTTGTGTTGGTGTATTTGGATGACATACTCATCTACAAGAGGACTTGGGAAGAACACTTGCATCATATTCAACAAATTTTTCACTCTCTATATTAGAACAAGCTATATGCCAACTTAGAAAAATTCTCCTTCGGCATGGAAAAGGTCCAGTACCTATGCTACATTGTTGATGTCCATGGTGTTCATGTTTATCGATCCAAGATACAATTCATATGTGACTGGCCGTAATCAACCATGCTCACTAAGCTTTAGAGCTTCTTAGGCCTTGCAAATTTGTATTGTAAGTTCGTGTTGGGATTCTCCCACATTGCATGGGCCTTTAGTCAACTAACTAGAGTTGGTGGCAAGGAAATTTTTTTGTGGGGTTTGTTCCAACAAAAAGAGTTCGATGATATGAGGAAACACTTGTGTTCAACCCTATTTCTCTCATTACCTGACCTACAAAACCCATTTGAGATCGATACATATCCTTCAAACTATGTTGTGGTTGTGATCCTCACTCATCATAGCCACCCCGTTGCCTATCATAGTGATACACTATCAAATTTCATCCATAAGTACCCTACTTATGAAAAATAAATGTACTCCACTAGTGGAGGAATTCCATTCTCAGGAAAGAGACAGTAATCGACATTAATCATAAGCCACTGCAGTTCATGCAAACACAATGAAAATATTAGATTTACCTCCATCAAAAGTGGCCCATGTATTTGCAGGAGTTCAACCTCAACATAAACTATAAAATAGGAAGTACCAACCAAGTTCCTGATTTCCTCAATGACCTTCAGTTGTGACACTCACCATAGTCCTAGAATATTGCAACCATGAGATCTTCAGATGGCCCCAACTCTATGAGAAGGATCCTTACTTTTCCAACACCTCCCAGATGTTGGGCTCAAACATAATTCCCAATAATTTCAATATTTAAGATGGGTTGCTATGTCATCATGTCCATATTTGCGTTCCATAAAGTGAGAGAGAGAAGATGATTTGGGAATCCCACTACAGTCAGGTTGAAGTACACTTCAACATGGAGATTATAGTGGAAGTGTTGTAGTGACATTTATACTAGTCGAAACTTTGACAGGATATCAACAAGTATATTTATTCCTACACTGCTTGCGTTATTTCCAAATTGACCATTAAGAAACAAGTATTGTACACTCCTCTTCCTACTCCTAACATTCCCTTTGAATCCATCTCAATGGAATACATGTTGGGCCTTCCTTCCACCAAGCAGGGAAATGATTTTGTTTTTGTGGTTCTTGACTGCTTTTCCAATATGGTGAATTTGGTTGTCTGCAAGAAGATCATCATGGTGGAGGAAACTGTCAAGAATTTATTTGAATGAGTGTGGGTACACATTGGGATCCCAGAAACCATTATCTCATATCAGGACAGTCAGTTCCTCAACACATTATGGTCAAGCCTCTGGTCACTATTGGACACCAAGCTCGCCAAGTCCATTGGCTTCCACCCCAGACGAATGTCCAAATTGAGGTTGTGAAGTGAATGATCGTGCACACCATTTGCATGTACAATTACAATATACCTCTAACCTAGGATGAGATTCTTCCCTATTTTCATCAAAACTAGAACAGAGTCATAAATAACTCAACTGACCACAACCCATTTCTGGTTGGGTTGGGATTTCAACCATTTGGTCCCATGGATGTTGCATTATCCATTGAGGCCACCCAATAAGACTTGTCACATTCTTCAACTGTAGCTGACAAAGCTACCCAGTTCATTCAAAAGATCCATTACATCCACCAACAGGTTCAGGATACTTTATAGAATTCCAATGCCAAGTACAAGAATGGCAATGATCAAGATCGGGTGCCAAACCAATTTCAGGTGGGAGACAAAGTTTGGTTGCACTTACAGAAATAATGCCTTACAAGCCCCCCGCAAAATCTTCATCCACTCTACTATGGGAATTACACCATTACCAAGTTTTTAGGTGGCAATGGCTTTGAGCTCAACCTACCACCCTTCCTTGGCTGGCACCCAATGTTCAATGTGGACCTCCTTCGACCTTATTTTCCATCGTTATTGGACACCTCAGAGATAGAAGAATAGTTGACACAAACAAATATCAACACTGACTTCATGGAACATGCATCCACTGATCATATTTTGGACACATAGGTCAAGGGCACTCATCGACAGAGGATTCAACTTTATCGGGTTGTCAAAGAAGGGAAGCTCCTACACCAACGCAAGTGGCTCACCTGGGACCAAATTAAGAAAACATATCCTCATTTGATGGGGAAACTAAATGAAATGGAGACCATTGCATCTTAATGGGGGATTATTGATCCAGGAGGATCTTGGTGGCCACCCACCTTGTCCTATTGGCTCAAAAATGGTTTTTTGGAAACTTACTATTTTTAGCAGTTTTGCGGTTCCCAAACTTTTGGGGCAATTTTGAGGGAATAAAAGACATTTTTTCATGATCAGTAACATGAATGAATCAATCTAATTAATCCTCCTAAATCAATCAGCTCGTCAATACATTTCCAACACGCTATCATTCACCCTAAACAAAGATCATCTGCAAAAGTTACAACCCCAAATAGTTAATGTACTAACTTACCCCAACGGGGCCCACATGGATTTTGGAACTTCATCTCCTAGGGTTCGGTTTCTGGATGTATATGGTTTGGGGATTTATATTTAATGTAAAAATCCCTTATTATCCTCATTTTACTCATCTTCTTGAGAATGAGTGTAGCCATCACATCTCTTCCCAGAGATAAGATGCCACCATTCTAACAAGCTTGTTTTCAGTCTTCACTTTACAGTTTTCAACATATTTCTTATTTAATAGAAGTCAAGTTTTACTGTATCTCTATTATTATTCATTTTTTCTTTTTTTTAACATTATAAATAAATGGTTTCATTTCGTTTTGTTCATAAATCCAGATCAAAGTTGCACACCACCATCATCAGGCTACACTCCATTGTCATGGCGGGGTTGAACACCACCATCATAAAGATGTTCTCCACCATAATTTCAGTGTTACCCATGATCATCATTGAGCTGCACTACACCGTCAAGTCCGGGATGCACATCACCATCATAAAATACACTCCACTATAATGGGGTTGTTGTCCAATGTCTCCCTTATTATTATTGTTTCTCTCTTTCTTAAAACATAAAGGTGCATACATTTATGGGTGAAATAAATTGTGAATATATTTTACAAGTAATAAACAATTAAATTCCATTTATATTACTTATGATTTCATTCAAATGGTAATATTGTTCTTTCCACATGCTTTTTCGGCATTCAACCATCGATTGAAATCTTCATTTGAAATGAATTCATAGGTCTTCTTCCATGGTCACAGTTTTCAATTGAGCCCCCTGCATTGCAAAAGATATTAAACTTTTCTTATTGGATGCAATTAAATAAAATTTGGATGATGATATAAATGATATGGTTTAATTATTTTCTACTTACAATTCTTGCTTTAAGTTTCATGTAACCACCCTGGCCAAGTTTGTGTTGCCTTTGTTTCTCTAGTCTTTCCTTGGTTTATTTTGACATGTGTGGGAGCCTAGAAAAAGTTTCCAATAGATTGTATATCACAATTATTATACAGAACTAATGATAATTCAACATACTAAGTTCAAAATATGATATACCTTTCTAGCCCAGCTTGCGCCTTGTTGGCCTTTGACCAAGTTTTGAGGAATACTTGGTCATATTTGATCGTTTGGTACTTCGACTACTTGGTGAAGACAGAGCACATGGCAAAGCGAAGATAATGGGATATCGCCACCTTTTGTGGAACCCTTTTGGGTTTTTATGGGAATATTGTAACAGGAAAGGGATGTCGGCCCTTGTTTAATCCTTTTTCTATGTATAAATAGAGTTCTAGGCCATGCAAGAAAGGAGGCCCTATCTAGTCGATGGCTTAGTGCATAAGTTGGATCTATGTGATCAGAAGTCTTTGTGACTGTAAGAGCTCTATGCATGCTTTAATAGTGTTGAGTGCACAAAGGTGAGAAGGCTTAGTGCTTGGATCTACATGGGGAAAGAGGATCTAGCGAGCTGCGCAGATCTCTTGTCCTGTGCGGGATAAGGGTGATTGAATCTTCGTTCTATAACTTCTTGACCAAGATAATATAAAGAAGACTTTTTGGACGTATCCCAAGGGTGGGGGTGAACCACGGTAACTCTGTGTAATGTGTTGATGTCTTTGTGTCTCTCTTGCTAATTTATTTCATATGTTTAGATAGATTTATTGATGCTTTGTGCTTATGATATATGAATGCATGCTAGATATAATACATAAGATTCTAAGTGCTTAATCTATTAGGTATAACCTATTTATCATTGTTAAGTGCTAGATCTGAGTAATTACTACAGTGCTCTATGCTTTCTGTGAAGTGTATTAATGAATGCATGTTAGGAAGTAACCGATGCTAAGTGCGTTGTAAGAAATATAATCACAGATTTTTGTCCTAGCTAAGGTTGCAGACACCTAAGTCCTGCAACCACCCCTGCCTCTACCTCAGGTGAGACTTCATCTGCTTCACATGTGTTTTTGAAAGGGCTAGTAGTTAGGGCTTTTTTGGTGTGCTCTTGAGCGTTGAACCCTGGGTTTTCCCCTGTGCCAACAAATGGTTCCATTGTTGGGACTTGGAACTGTGATTGCTGGGAACTAAAGAAGAAGAAGCTTTGTGTGAAATAAGCTCTGTGCGTAGTTATGTTGCCTTAGTGCGGAGTGTTCTGTTTGACCTGTGAAGCTTTGTGCCAAGAAAGAAAGGTTAGATCTGAAGAAGAGAGGTCAGATCTGAAGAAAAAGAAGTTAGATCTATGAAGAAAGAGGTAATATGTGTAAGCTCTATGCTTTGATAAAGGTAATAATAGTTAAAAGTCTTATATCTGGAAGCTTGGTGCTCTGTAGAGGTAAGATAAGTGATTTTGTTTTTGTTTCTAAAGCATACATGTAGGTATGTTTGATAGATTCTATCCTAGCTTTAAAAATAGGGCATTAATAGATGAAAGAAAGTTTGATATGAAAATGTATGATAAGTATAGTGATAGATACATTATACCTATGCATAGAAAGAATTTTGGGATTAACCAATGGATGCAGGGTCCTAGAAAGAAATTTTTGCAGGCTAACCGTTATGATCCCAACACATAGTACCTAAAAAGTTGGGGATAATTGAAGAGAAGGAGAGGATTAAATATTTGTTACAATTGCAGAAGGCCAGAACATCTTGCTAAGGAATTCCCTGGGCGAAGACCCAGTTGTCCTTGTTGTAAGGCTATGTACCATGAAGTATTGGATTGCCCTATAATGATTGCTAGGCTTGAAAATATGAATATAGAGAAAGAAGGAGATCAAGAAACTCAGATTATAGAGTAACCTCAGAAAAAATCAGAGAACATATTGATGAAAATGCAAGAAACCCTTAATGATCACAGAGACCTCATCTAATTAGAAATCTTCAACAAGAAAGAATAGATCGAAGTGAGAATAGGAGACTTCGACATTGACTATGTTTTGGATGAAGAAACATAGGTTAACATTATGACAAGAGGAACCCAGAAAGATATAGGAAGACCTGACATGACCCCTTCATTAGGAGGAATAGGGTTATTCAGAGGCAAGATGGTAAAGCTATGTGGAAATCTCACTCAAATATCTATGAATGCTCATGGAGCTTCGACAAAAGAATATTTTGAGATTGTTAAGTTCGTGGAGGACAATGTCTCATTTAATGTGTTACCTAGTAAACCTTGGATTGAGAAAGATCAAGCCAGAAAACAGAAAGAAGAAAAGGACCTAGAACAACAGAGACAAGAGTTAAGAGACTTCCTAACTAGAAGGATCACATATTTGGTTGAAGAATGGGAGAACAAATCAAGGGTTCTAGACCCGAGGAACTTGGATGACAAAGTTTCCAGAATTCTAGAAGAACCACAGAGGACCAAAAAATATGTTGGACAAGTAATACCTGTGGATATGAAGAAATAATCTGAGCACTACGAAGTTACCATGCCAAGAGAAGAAAAGAATCAGAATGAAAAAAGGATGATCGAGACGAAGCTCACTGGGAAGAAGGCTAGGAAACTCAAGAAGAAGAAAACAAAGTTGGAGAAATTATAGAACATTCCAAAAGAAACCTTGCAGAAGGAAAACATGCAGAATTTGAGCTTCACCGGGATAGCAGAACAATGACATTTGGCACTTCACCATGTCGAAGTAATATAGCAATTAGAATATGATATACCCGTTCCGTTGATGGCCCAAACGTATCGAAAGAAAGTTATGACTTGTTACCTGACCGTTAGACTATGCCATAATGGACAGATCAAGAGTTAATGGACCCTCCTATCTATTGCAAGTAGTTCATTACATCTTTACTTACTTATTCCGTCACGCCATGCCCGGAAGAAACTTTTTCCAATTCATCTCTTGATCTCACATAATACCCACATTGTGGAATAGTGACTACCTTGCCTTTCTCTCTACTTGATTACGGTACCCTCATCCCATCGACAACCTGAGAAAGTGATTGTGAGATTACATGTCAGACGAGCTTAGCGCAGCAAGAGAATCGGTGAGAGAAATACTCACTAGCTTAAGAACTAAAAGAGTTATGTTGGAAAGAGGACTGTCCACCAGAGTCCAAGCCTCATTGTCAAGAGGAGTAGCACCTTCTCCATCCATTGCTTGAGCTAGACCATCTCAACAGACTGCCGAGAAACCTATTAAACATAGAGATGACATCGTGAACAACAAACTGATCTCGAGCATCCTTCTCTCTTACATACCTCCTCTGAAAGATGAAATCAACCGTGACAGTGTGCCCTGAGATTACTACTATCCTATGATCACTTCGTACCTACCAAAGGGTGTATGTGTAGTTTGCACTGAGCATACCAAGCTCGCAGCATTGAAGTTTTGTGAATTCAACCTTGGTGACTGGAAATCGTACAGTATGCTTGCCCCACACAAGTATCTGATGATGAAAAAGGGGAAGAATTCCAAGATCGTCCCTCACCAATGGATGATGAACCTCGCGTAGTCCACCTTAATTAATGTAATGAAGACTCCACACTTTGGTAAGCACCATGAGGTGAACGCTTGTGTAAAATGTATAATGGCGAGCTACCATGGGGGATATCTCTGGTTGAACCAACGTATAACAATTGATCTGACATTGATTAATCAGATCATAGGGTTGAGCATGCAGGGCCCTAACCTGCAAGACTATTACCTTGGAAAGACCGTGGGTAGCTCTCTTTAACCGAATATTAAAGAAGCCTATGGAAATGTTTAAAAAGGCACGCGAGGTTTCAAGGTAACCTCTATTGAAAGTTCTGCAGTGCACCTCACCTGTCAGATGATCATAGGAAAGTTAGTCTGCAAGAAAAAATTGACACATGTATCTGGGTTTGACGTTGATCTCGCAGGAAAATGCATAGAAGGAGTACAAATGATCTGGTCGAAATACTTAGCAGATAAACTTGAATTGGATTGTAGAGAAGCGCAGGACCAAGGATATGAGTTCCAATTCAGCTGGTTTCTCATCCTGATCACCTTCATAGCATGGGAGATGCTGGAGGATGTCATTTTCCTGAAACCCTACCATTTTAACCATTGGCTACAAAGTTCAGTACATTATGGTACACGCCAGATATGAGCAGGCAATGGCAGTCGAATACCCTCTTTCATAGATACTACATCCAGTTGAAGACTGCGATACAAGATACACCTCACATTACTCTGAACACACTCCACAGATTCATACCCTTAATGAAGTTCAGCACAGACCGCCACTTCATATACCTAACTCCATGTACCGATGAGCACCAAGAATAGCTGCAATCCTATTATAAATTGACAGAAGAATACCTTAAAGAGATTACCAAGGAATGGTCCATGGACCTCCTCGTTGGAGAAGATCCAGCGGATATTTCAAATATCAGTAGCCCAGAAGCTGCGCAAGACACAACTGGGCCCAGTAAGAGACATAAGTCAAAGAAGACAAAGGATACGAAGAAAACTAAAGAGGTTTAAGATGTGGATAGCCGCTCTATAAGGACATATTTTGTCACACCATATGAAGAAGGTAATGATGAAGACCTGGAAGAAGTTGAAAAGCAAACAGAATATGAAGTCGAAGTTCTAAAGAAAAGAAAAGGGTCACCTTCGAAGTCTTCTGTTAAGAAGAAAGCCAAAGCGACTGTGACCAAGATGAATACCACGCTCAATACAAATGAGTTCAGATTTATCCTCGTAAATTTGAATGAAGCTATAGAAGAGATCACATAAAAGCATGAGGCCAAGCAACCGACGGTGTACGACAGAATCAAAGTCGAGCTCCAAGGAGTACAACAAGCCTCCATTCTAACCACGCAGTCTCCACTGCGCCTATGCTGGAAGGAACACCCGAAGCATGAGATGAGTTAGTTCAACTTCATAGGATTTCCGACCTAGTTCAAGTACACCTTTGAAAAGTAGAAGAAGTAACAACGCAAGACACCCAGGCCCTAAAGAATGCACAAGATGAAATCATAGAGCAGCTTCAAGATACACGGCAAGAGAAGGAGGCCATCCAACAAAAGTTTGATAAAGAACGTGAAAAGATCCAAAACAAGAAGGAGAAACTTCTTGCGAAGCAAATCAGGATCAAAGAAGCTATCAAAAGAACATTTTTCTCTTTGACTGGCTTAGAACAGAAGGAGGAAGAACCCATAGAACACCAAGTAATGAAGCTTGCTAAATTCATTCAGCAACTGCAACAAAGAGTAGTAGAACTAGAGCTCCAAGATATACTGAGTACTCCACAAGAATAATGTGACCAATGAGAAGTGAAGGCTCGAAGTACACTAGAAATAATTAAGACAGTTACTAAAGAATGTAAGCAATTAAGTAGTAGAAGTGCACATATACATGAGAACCTATCCAAGAACCCTGAATTGCATAAATTGGAGTCACAAGTCCAGGAAGCGATGTACCAAGCCGAGAAGTTACATGTACAATTGAAGGTTGTACCAACCATAGAGAAAATGAAGAGGTTCCACGAATAGCATGTCATGCAACAACAGATTCATATGATCCAGAGAAAGGTCATGGAAGTGACGCAACAACTTCAACCTTTGCAGGATAGGGCATGTCAACTATTCTTAGAGATTGAGATCCAAGGGACAGACCTGGAATAGGTCATGAACACAACATAGCAACACTTAGAAGGACCAGATAGTAATGCACTCATTCAGGAGTTTTTTGAGAAAGAAGCAGCAGTGAAGCAATAAATCGAAGCATCTCAAAAGAAGCTCGAGGCCTTTGAGGCAGAGTTACCCAGATAAGTGTGACTCGGGATGAGTCGCATGTGAGTTTTGGGGGCCTATTGGCCCTTGACCAAGTTTTGAGGAATACTTGGCCATAGTTGACCGTTTTGTACTTCGACTGCCTGTCGAAGACGGAGCGCATGGCGAAGCGGAGATCACGGGATCTTGCCACATTTTGTGGAACCTTTTTGGGTTTTTTTGGGAATATTGTAATGGGAAAGGGATGTCGACACTTTTTTAGGCCTTTTTCTATGTACAGATAGAGGTCTAGGCCATGCACGAAAGGAGGCCCTGTCTAGTCAATGACTTAGTGCATAAGTTGGATCTATGTGATCAAAAGTCTCTGTGACTGTAAGAGCTCTGTGCATGTTGTAATAGTGCTGAGTGCATAGAGGTGAGAAGTCTTAGTGCTTGAATCTACTTGGGGAAAGAGGATCTAGAAAGCTGCGCAGATCTCTTGTCCTGTGCGGGGTAAGGGTCATTGAAGCTCTCTGTTGTAACTGCTTGACCGAGATAATATAAATAATACTCTGTGGATGTAACCCCAGGGTGGGGGTGAACCAAAGTAACTCTTTGTACTGTGCTGATGTGTTTGTCTTTCTCTTACTAAGTTCTCTGATATGTTTAGATAGATTTATTGATTATTTATGATTATGAGATGTGAATGCATGATAGATATTATATATACTATGATAAGTTCTTAATCTATTGAGTATAACCTATTTATCATTGCTAAGTGATAGATACGAGTAATTACTGTAGTGCTTTGTTGTTTCTGCGAAGTGTATTAATGAATGCATGTTAGGAAATAACTGATGCTAAGTGCGTTGTAAGCAAGATAATCATAGATCTGTGTCCCACCTAAGGTTGTAGACACCTAAGTCCTACAACCACCCCTTCCTCTACATCAAGAGAGACTTCATGTGCTTCTTAGGTGTTGCCGAAAGGTCCAGTAGTTAGGGATTTGTAGGTGTACTCTTGAGTGTTGAACCCTGGGTCTGCCCCTCTGCCAACACATCTTTACTTCTTTTCTCATTGTATTCTCCTTTGCATCCTTGAATGGACTCTTCCACTCAATGTTGGGAATCACTGAAGGACACTCATACCTAGGGTTTTTTTTGCAAATGAACCCTATATTGGTCTCTCACATATTTTCTATATGTATCATCGAATGAGGTGAATCTAATTTTGTTGAAGGAATCACCAAAGAGGCCGACCAATTGGTCAATAGGCTCCTTCTTCAAACTAGGATTTTGATCATTCCATCCTGTGTGTATGGTGGGACCAAAATTATGTAAGGCCTTGTCACTCGTATTCTTAAAAAATTTGTTGTTTCATGTAGAAAAATATGATCATTAATTGAAAATAACCATGGATAAATATGCTTCAATTAGATAGCAGGAAATAATTAAAACATTAATAAATGCATGATATTTTTTTTATATTTATATGAACATGTTCTCATCCACCAAAAAAATAACTGGTTGTTTTCCCTTGCTGGTAACACGTAATGATATAGGTAATCAATTTCTAGAATCACCAATTAACTTATCTCCACCACAACTACTTGGTCAGGCATGCATCGTGCTGAGGGTGGGTTATGATCAAAAAAATTGTGAATTGTCTCAATAAAGGTGTTGTCATCCACAAGAGGAGATCCAAAGTTCATCATGGGTATGTCTCACTACTATCTACACCATCCTCAGGAGAATGCTCTTCAAGTTTTCTGAATAATTCGTATAAAAAGTGAACATTTTTATTCATATCATATTAAAGTAGTAAAATAAAAATCATAAATGAACATATGTCATAAATAACCTTTTTAAAACATAACACCTACCATAGATTATTTTATTTCCTCCATCAAAACTATGCATATTTGTTTAGTATCCTCCATTTTTTCATGCCTAAACCATTCAGTAAGTTCAATATTTTTTTCCTTAGAAATTTTTTAACTGTCTCAACTAGGTCCAATTCAAAAATATTTTCATCGTTGTCAATATTTTCAAGCATGTTAGGTGTCGACAACTACATATATCAACAAAATAATGAGTTAATTTAATTGTAAAAAAATGATAAAAATCACTTTAAATGGATATGGATATCATTGGTCCTTTCCCTGCTCCGAGGCTGGTGCCCTCCCATGACTACCCTACCACAATATAAGAAACATTACATATAAAATAGTACTTTATAATATGAAAATCATGAGATGATAAAATGAATCCTAAAGATAAAAAATAAGAATCATTAAATAGAGGTCGGTTGAAGTTATGGTGTCAACATCCATCTTAGACAATGGGTCAACATCCATTTTAATTCATATTCCTATGAACACCATTCAAATGTGCATAACTTGTTTAAATACATGACTTTGCTGGAAATGCAAAAAAAAAAAGAATAAAGGGAAAAATGCTAAAAAAATGCATGAAACCGAGGCATGATGAAACATGAACTCCAAGGTATTAACACACCTGTAATTTGCATGATTCAAGTTTGTAATTTTTTTTTAGATTATATTACACCTATATACATATTTAGTGTTGTGTTTACAAACATAAAAATGCTTTTTGTGTAAAAGAGGTAAAATATACCCTATAAATTGGGAGACCAAATCAATACAAAGTGCCCTAATGGAAACACACGTTGATGCTTCTATATAGCTCTAAATTTAGTGACCTAATTTTTGAGGTGAATTTAATAATAGTTTGAATTGATCTACATCATCCAAAGTGCATTTTGAAATGGAAAATGACTTTTACCTAGAACCCAAGTTCAAGACATTCTGTAGAATTGATGGTAAAACTAGATTACTATAAAATACACGCATAGGAATCATATCACCTCCAAAATGAGTGATCAAAGTTGTGGAGCTTGTATTTTATCATTTTACATATATTCCTACTTTAGATGTGCATTTTGAAACCAAAAACCCACTATTATGCATAAATGTTCAAAATTTCTTTGTAAATCCAAAAAAAAGGAATAAAGGGAAAAATGCTTAAAAATGCATGAAACCAAGGCATGATGAAAATTCACACCCATGTATTAACACACCTACAATTTGAATGATTTACATTTCAGAGGGTGTCTTATATTGTTTTACACATGTATACATATTTATTGTTGTGTTAACAATAACACCAACGTTAAAGACTACACCTTTGATGGTATGTGTTGGAGTTGCTCATAGGAACTGTACTCCTAAGTATCAACATCATTGAGAAGAACAAATTCATAGTTTAGATGTTATATGAATTCATAGCCCCCAGATTTTTATCATGGGGAAAGCATGCAAAATTTCCAAAAATTTCCATGTGCATATCAGATTTCTATTATCGTCTGCAAAGAAAGAACTCTTAGCAATATCCAATTTTGTCTTGCATTCTATTACCAATTCATAGTTGGAATAATTTAGAAATTAGTTGTAATAAGTTTTCATTGGAACCATAAGAGGTTATTATTGGAATACGTTTATGAGTTGGTTGTAGGGTTTATTATCTATTATTAGAGTCCTAGATCCATAATTCATGGATCTAGAGAATTCTACTATATGTATAAATATGTAACTTGTGTCAAGAAATGATATATGAGAAAAATATATTTTTTTTGTGTGTGAAAATTCCTTCTTCTCTATGTTTTTCTTATTATTAGAGCCTGTATTAGATTAAATACCTCACAGGGTGGCTAGGAATATGTGAAAGAGATGTAAGCATTGATCCTATGTACATAGATTAGTATAGGTGCGTGTGGATTTTTGGTATGAGAAAATATTGTTGCATGTTTTGTGTGAGAGATGACGATGTAGAAGTCATGAGTATGCATTCATTGTTATCCACTGCATGGAAGGATAGTCAGTTTCCCATCATCATGTATGATTCATGTGAGAGGGGGATGGTGCGATTAGTGTAAGGGTCCACCATTGGGGAAATTCTGGAAATTGAGTGGGATAGAGAAATGAAGTGGATGTGTGGAAGTCATGAACTATAATTTTCATGGGAGTTCAAATGTTTATTTGGATTTTCACATTTTCGTTTCAACCTCCATATTGGTGCATGCATTTGGTTGTCCATTTTTTAGAAATCGAAGAGGCATAATGTGGTTGAAACTTCATTATTGCTGACTAAATTGAAGACCTCATGATAGATCCAACATAACTGTGCTTTGTGTTTTGTTCACTCAGTGGAGCACGAATTACCTAGTGATATGTAAACTGTGGGTCTATTCCTATGATGCACATGTATATTCCATGTTTCCATTAAAGAGGGTACCTGGAACAACAAAGAAGAGTATCTCCAATTTATTTTCTCTGTACAAGATCTCAATGACCATATTCAAGGAGTTGCAACGAATATATATATGTATCTTATAGTGTATCCAGTATTAAAAGAAATGGATGTGGTGGGCCATAATTTGTTCGATAGCCTATGTAGTGCCCTTGGATATTAAATCCTTATGGGGACAAATTGTGTGTTGTGGGTTTGCTATTTTCTATTGCAGTGTGTTTTTTTGTTCAAGTATAGTGTGAAAATATCAATTATTGCATAGCCACAAAGACCAAGCCAATTATCAAATAGACTAACACAATTAAGTTAGTGGTTCTTTACAGGTTGCAATGTCGAGAAGAACAATTTCTGATTTAGTTATGTCTAAGTGTGTTATACGCTGATGTGACCCCTCGTTCTCCGAGAGCATTAATTACAGTTTGTTTTTGATAAGGTCAAGTTGTATAATTTACTATTGAAGATAATTTGTATTTAGATTGCTATCATATATAATTGTTGAATATTGTAGAGGGTCATGTATTCACAGATGGTAGCAGTGTAATATCCTAGATCCTAGATCTTTATATAAACTACTAATAACTGGGGTTTTGGTTGAAGATCTAATACGTTGGGGGTTTCTGATTGAGTTTCAAAGGTTTATGGATGTGTTTTGTTGTGTTTAAATGTTTAATATATTGCATGCAAATATATGTGGAACCATAACCAACTCAATGATTTTGTTAAGCAAAATGATGGACAATATAAGATAAAATGCAGGAAACTCAAGTAAAAAACTTCAACTAGCTCTTTCTATATGGAGATATTGTTGGAATACAAAGAAAAATACTAATAAATACCGATAATTGATGTATATGGATGGATCATATATCGGTTGGTTCGATCCACTCCATGCATGGAAGAATGAGCTACATGCACTAAAAAATACATTGCACAATTGTCTAGAATGACCGCAATGTTCTCCCTATTGGAAATACTCATCATAATGGGATGATATTTATCTATGAAGTGTGTTCATTCTCTCTAGAATACTATACTTTATTTATAGGTAATGTTGTTGGCTCTCTGATATATTGTTGGAGACTTGGATAGTTTTCGTAACCATCACGCACTAGAATATCTTGCACTAGTGTGCCCTTGGAGTTTTACCTTTTAGGAATTGATGATAAATGTCTCAAATTAAGTTCCCCAATATCCTCTCAAATGGGTTTTATGGAATCAGTCTTGTTCTGACTGGTTGGGCCTAGCGACCCTCTTCTACTAATAAATCCTCCAAGAAAACCCCACGTTGCAACTTAGTAAATGTGCAGTAGCTTTCGATGGATCTATCTCTGCTACTATAGTATGATCCTATATCTTGACGAAGAAAATGTGTGGTCCTCTTGATGGAGTAGGGTGTGTATTTCAGCACCAAACTATGTCAATGGTGATGGTTTCATCTAGAAAGCCACCAAATAGAAGGAATTCGCCCCACTTCTCTGTAGGTTCTAATTTCCAATTCACAATCTTCAATAATGAGAGAATATGAGCCCCTATCTCTCTTTTATACCCATTTTCAATTTTTTCCTTTCAAGTGACTTTTAATTCATTTTTAATATTTTCTCATAAAATCACTTTATTAATTTAATGAACCTTTTAACATCAAAAAGTGATTAATTCTCCTGTATGATTTCTTTGGCCACTGAATGTCACTTTTCATCATCCCATATTATATATAGTTTTTCCTCAGTTCCAATGAGCTATTACACTAAGGTATTTCTCCAATAAACAATATACAAATAGTACCTTTAGTGTAATTACTTAAAATATGCCCATTAATAACCCCATTTTACGAAAATCGTCTGAATGCAATGGAACCAAGAACAAGCTATGAATAAATGATCATGATGATGAATAATGGTAAATGATCTAAGTTAGGCCCCATAAAACACATCAAAAACCTCTTAGTTCACTGATGATATAGTCTCACCCTCTGACTTCGTTGACTCAAGCCTCCTAAAGTGACTCTAACCGCAATCCAAAAATGGGGACAGGGTAGTCCTCCCTTTCGAAATATTGATTGTCCTCAAGAAATATCATTAAACCTTGACACTCCCACAAATGAACCCAACTGAAATTGAAGTGCCCTCCCCTCAACTCACTGTATGGAGAGGTACTGACATAAAAAGTATCCTCCTAAATGTTACCGATGGATAGAGCAACATGGTACTGCAAAAAATTGGTCAACCTCTCAATGAGTAGCTATACTAGGGAGCCACTTTCACGCATATCATGAGAGAACTCTTGAAAGTAAAATTCGGCCTCGAAATAAAATGATCCTGACCACCATGACCACTCCAAGAAAAATATGGCATCCTTGGAATGAACATACTACCACCAAAGTGAATAGCTATAAGACCTCAGCGAATCACTAAAAAGAGAAACTCTATCCTCAAAACCAAATCTCAATGGAAAATATGAATGATTTCTCTATGAAATGATCCACTCACTTCTATCAGTCAATGAAAGGCCCAACCCTATAATCCCAGGGTCCCATGCTAATATCCGAAAGGGATCATCATGCTGACATTGCACCAATCTGGACATGACTGTATTACCAATGTACACATATTGAACTCCCCACTCATGGAACCCCATGATAAAATACCTATAAAGACTAGGCCTACTATCAAGAAGCAGAATATGTAAAGGTGTCCCTGTAGAACCAAAGTTTGCAAATCCATCACCATACTCAATCCTGGCTACCAAAAGAGAGAACTTGTCTCACCATATAGAACATGTTATCACTGTGATAATTTTTTGGACTCCAAGTCTTTGGACTTAGAAGGAGGCTAAATCAGTATAGGGGAGTTATAGAATAGCAGTCGGGGATAAATATAGAGGAGATAAAGTTGATAGGACTCAACATATCATAAATGCCACAAATCAACGGTCATGGAGCATATCAGGCCCAAAATTAGCGTGAGGGTTAATCTTTTGAAAATGAGCCTATAGGAATACCACAGTTTCACCTTAGAGCTACATGGCACCTTCAGATGCATATCGAGGGGAAAAGCAGTTGAGATTGAAACCACTCAACTTTATCCCGATGTCACGTGTTCAGATATCATTGGATATGTCACATCCAAGGATCACATGTGAAAAGTGAGAATTGATTACGGTCAAATCACCTCACGGAACTGGTCTGAGTACTTTTCGTCCGTGTGATACCAAGTGAGCAGTACCGCCAAAGGATTGATTTAAAGGCTCATCATTTGAACTTAGAGGCCAAATGTTATAAGTTGTATCCTTGCACGGACGATCGTCAGTAGCCTATGATTAGTACTTAATGATAACTATCATTCAAAACATGGGTGACATTACTCTGTTTTGGGTGATCAACGTTTTAATCCAGAATGGGGTATTCACATATCAAATTGTTCATCTAATTCCTGCACAACTAAGGGATAAAATCTCGTGCTTTCAGAAAAACTAGGGAAAATGGATAAGATGAACCAAGTCGCCTCTAGTGAATTGGGATATTGGACTAATATGACAAATTCGTCAATGAAGAAGAACGAGAAGTTAGTTAAACAAATATTGGCAAAAAAAACTTCATACAAAGTCTGTAGACAAACCATGGATGGGTGGAGAAATTAGACAAAATCCTATTATTAATGATTTGATCATAAATGGATATGCATACGGATGTCCCATCTGAGATGGTAAGGGTAAAAGGAGAAAGTGAAGGAAGAAAAAGGTCAAAGTTGAACCTGTTAAAAGCATTAGAGAAAACCAACCTGCTTGGCTCAAGACTTTAAAGGAAGAGATTGCTAATCTGAAATAGATTTCAGGCTAAATTAAGTGTGTGTCAGAGAATTTTTTAGTGATACAGACAAGTGGAATTTAGGATAAAAAAATGTTGAATATGTCACTTTTGTTAAAACGCTCCCTATAAAATAGGAGTAAGTTGTTGTACGTTACTCCTTTTTGCAACTGATGTCTATTTTTAAAATTTTGGGGAAGTTGATTCATTTTGAATACTAGATGTAATTTATCTATATATATTATTATGAAGATAAAGGAAAGGTTGGACTGACCGTATAGGTTCCTTCCCTCGTATCATGAGGACTTTGTAAATTCCTTGAGATAAATTGAATATATAATACAAAATCTTTTTGAACTCTTTATGAAAAAATTCTAATGGTTGTGATATGAGTTATGTTTTATCTCACAATATGTATTTCTTATGTCTTTAAAATTCCATTTACATATTCTTTTGTTTAAATTGGAGAGTCAAAGGTCAGGAATTCATCTTTTGATAGTCTCGACCGAAGTAATTTAAAATATGTGATTTTCTTTATAGCTAATTCAGAAATCATTTCAATAATGACCTGATGGAGTTGCTTGTTTTTCCCATTCCTCTTACACATTGCAAATTTCAATTTACAACTCAGCTTCATTACCTCATTTATCCTTTATGCTTTGGAGATTTTCAATGGCTTGCTATTGTTTTATTCTCTTTTGACTCCATAGCCCTAAGTGTTCCTCCCCTTCCCTACCAACAACTTTATAAAAAACCCCAAAACAAAACTAAATCTTCCCATTGATTTCCAAAGATATATTGAGTGACACGAGAGATCCCTCTTTGAGTTGAGTAGGCTAGTGCCCAACTCTAAAGTTGGTTGAAATATTTACCTCTGTTGTTTTTCTATCAGTCGGACAAAATTTATAGAGTGCTAACATTTTGGCATCGTTGTCAGGGGCCGAAGGTGAAATATTCCCTAGGAGAAATGACAATGTTCATATCTGAGTACTAATGATGAAAAGGATCGAGACACATAAAAAGTTGTATATCATTCACTCGGCGACTCCATTTTCAAGAATCTAGAGTTCAAAATTTGTAGGATGACCCCACTACCCAAAGACTTAGTCGCCTGAAGATTTTATTGGAGACTCCACTCAAGCCTCAATTGAAATTCAAAGACTCCAATGGAATATGAGACCCCTTGACAGAGGTACGAAAGGATACCATGAAGAAAAATAATTATCCGAACTTCTGTTTTTTCCAAGACATTATATTTTTGTTGTGAATTTCCTCTTCTCCTTTCTTGAACATGATAAATGGATTTTTCTTTACCTAGTGCATTAAAATGATGGTCATGATAATCCTGAAATTGTATATCCTCCTCTTAAAGTTATATAGATATTTCCTCATTTTCTCACTGATTTTGACCAAAACCTCCCATCCAAGCCATATTATGACCATGACCAAGTTGATGAGCCTCATGAAAGCATGGTTGATATTTCACCTCCTATAGTTGACCCAATTCCCTTCAATATTCAGCATAGATACAGACCCTTAAAGTTACCACAGATCCTTCATGATTTTCCTCCCAAGAACTATGAGTACCTACATGTTTCTGATGGAGAACTTGGTGCCATCACAACCAAAAAGCACCTCCAAGGGTTTGAGCATTTTATACATTTGTTTGAGATTGACCATGACGATGTTTGTATTATGGATTCCTCTCAATCGTTGAGAGGGGATACCAAAGAATGGTTTAAACATTTGAAGCAAGAGACAATTATCCCATGGGAAGAATTGAAGAGTGTTTTTTCGAAGTTTTGGGGTAGGAAGAAATCTCTAGACCTACAACTTACAAAATTTTATGCCTTGAAAGAGAAAAGCAATGAAACTATTTCCACTTTCAGCAGAAGGTTCTCCAATATTTATTATGATTTTCCCAAAGAAATTCAACCCACTGAAGCTGCTACTATGCTCTAGTATTCCACTACTCTTCACCCAGATGTATCTTTCCTTCTGATGGAACGAAAACCTGAGACCTTACAACAAATGTTTAATGATGCTCAAGAAATTTGGCACAATATCATAGAATGTGAATAGATTCTAAATGAAGGGTTGGGTGTTGTAGGTCATGAGGATGAATATGAACTGAAAAAAATTGACTAGAATCTGGAGCATATAATTGATAACAATTTTGGTTCTCTTGAAACTTTGAATGCTAATGATTTTGCAGAGGATTATATTCCACTTATTAAAAGAGAAAGAACTTATGTGGTTTCTCATCCACCCCATGATAAGCATGAATCTGATTGTTTCATATATTCATTTGTGGACAATCAAGAAGATGAGTTTGCGAATCAGTTTGTTGAAGAGAAAATCGATAGTCCAAGTTTTTTCTTGCTAGATGACATTGAAAATGTTATTGATTTGCCTATATACGATGAATATGATGATGATTATGAGGTTGAATTCTTAGAATAGTCAATCGCATGTTCTCCCCTTGAAAATTCTACTTTTCAGTAGTGTAGTAAGATCCCTCAGCTTGCATATCTCAATTGCAAAAAGGAAATTTTTGAACCAGCTGAAGGAAATTCTTTACCACTATGCTTTTATTCATTTAAATTGCTAAAAGAAAATTCTAAATGAAGGAAATAAAGAAATTTCTAAATCAGAAATAAGAACCTTTCCATTTTTTTTCTTCTTTCAAAGTGCTTGAGAAAAATGTCAATAATGTTTCAAATCAAAAACCATCCAGGTATGAGGTTAAGTTTCAAGAGAGAAGTAGATTTGAAAATGAAAAATATCTCCCATTATGTTTTTCTTCCTTTGAATGGTTAAAATAAAATCATGAGAAAATAGAGAAATTTGATCAAAGGATTGTTGTCAAAGGCCATTCTGCTTCTCCTGAACTTGAGGAAGAGATTCACCAAGACTTCCAGCAAGAAAAAATGTTTCAAAGTTTTCTTTATTGTAACAACCCTGGTTAAATAGATGCTTAGGGATTATTAAGTAACATTTATTAGATAATTAATTGCCCTAATATGGTTTTAGTTAAACAATGATCAACATTAATAATATTAATTAATTATTTAATTATTAATTAATTGTTTATAACTTTTTATTGATTAATTAATTAATTGATTGATTACATATCACATTCAATGACATGGGTAATAAATTAAGGGGCTTAATAACTTAAATTTAATCCTTTTGAAACTTACGTATGACAACAGGGGATAAGATAATAAAGGAGGGTATAAGGTAATTAATGGAGGGGAGGAGATTTGGTGAAGGAGGGGTTATGACGGGGAAGAGTCCTATAGGAGAGGGGGATTATTTCTTTGGGAGGAATAATTATTGGAGGGGAGAAGACTGTATGTCTGGTTAGCTCATTTTTCTGGTGTTGGGAGTTTGGTTTTGGGGTTTTTGAGAATCATTGCAGGGGGCACCAGGTTGCTGGGGGTCTTGGGCACGGGGGCCTGGATTCCTTTTGGTATCCTAGAGCTAGGGAGCTAGACAGGCTGCTCCTACTCGGTTTGGGCAGGGTTTGGTCAGTGCATCAGGCTGGGCAAGGAAGCAAGGAAAGGAAAACCAGATTAGCGGGAATTAGCATCAAAAGGAGGTATTTTAATTATGAATTTGCTGAGTTATTTTCATGTTGTGGATAAATTTTAATTTATGTTGAATAATTATGCTTATATGATGGTGAATGAATTATTTATGCAATGAAAAAGTAATTATATGTTTAATTGTATGAATTTTTGGATTTAATTAAATTAGCTCTCTACACATGGTATCAGAGCCCTGGTTCAAAATCTGGAGCCAAGGGCCTACCCACCTACCCAACCTCTTAATTAGATATAAATCTGGGCCAAGCTCCAACTCCACCTAAGCTCCACCTAACCTACAAG
>ML814778.1:34041-59102 GCA_009831015.1 Picea engelmannii | reverse complement strand
AAGAAGCATTTTCTCAGTAATGGAGATCCACAGCTCTTCGCGAAGCTCGCAATCATGCACTGTCCAAGTTGTTTGAGTCCTGTAAAGATCTTCAAATGTAGTATTGAATCTCTTGAATCTCTCTTTAAGTTCTTTTGACACAGCACCAGAAACGTTCCCTTTAGAATACAATCTTGCATCTTTGAAGCAATCTAATACCTTGTTCCAGGAAGCTCTCTGATAGTTTATTGCAAGCTGCCTGACCTGACCGCAATGTTTCTTCTCCTAATCATCACCCAGATGCGCTATGAGCTTGGAGCTGTCCTTCACTTTATGAACAATATAATGGATATTGTTCTTCATAAATATATGAGTTAATGAACAGTCCTTTCTGATGAACAATATCCATTATATTGTTTAGAAATTAAAGGACATATCCAAGCTCAGAGCTCATCTGTGTGATGATTAGCTGAAGAAACATTGCGGTTAGGTCATGAAGCTTGCAATGAATTATCAGAGAGCTTCCACGAACAAGGTATTAGATTGCCTCAAAGATGCACAGTTATATTCTAAAGGGAACGTTTTTGGTACCGTGTCAAAATATCTTAAAGAGAGATTCAAGAAATTCAATGCTGCATTTGAAGAGGTTTACAAGACTCAAACAACATGGACATTGCCTGATTGTGAGATTCGCGAAGCGCTGCAAATCTCCATTACTAAGAAACTGCTACCTGTTTACCATTCCTTTCAGGGAAGATACATGAATCACTGGGATAGTGAAAGACATACAGAGAAGTACATCAAATATGCATCTGAAGACTTGTAGAAGTACCTTGTATAGTAATTTGAGAGATCTTCCGGATCCATGGACCATCATCAGCATTCAAATTCCTTACCAGGGCATTCGCTTAAGAGTCTTTTTGCCCTTATTTGGTCCTGAAAGGCCTTACCGGATTGGTTATCCCTTGTTTCATCAAGCAATGTGGTTGACCTTAGATATTATTGAAGTACACTAGCAGGGGCATTCTATTGTATTTGTTGATTACTTGTATGTGTATTTGTTCCAAGGTACCATCTCCGAATTGTTTGAAGGTCTGAACACTCCTGAATTTTGATTGAAGATTTGGATTATTTGAAACAAACCCTAAAGCTATATCTGATGCTTCCTGGCAGAGATTTCAATTTCGAGAGCCTATAGGTATTTGTTCAATTTTGAGAGTCTACAGGTGCTTGATCCCTCATTTCATCTTCCAATTGTTTATAGGTCCTTACACTCCTGTGTTTTGATTCATTTAAATACTTCCTGGAGCTAGCTTCACCCAATACTTTTTGTTGTAGCATTCAATTTTGATAGTCTTGTCTTGATTGTCAAATGGCAATACGGGTTTTTCAGCATTCACAATTTGTAATCTTGTTCTCTCCTTTCGGAAATTTGTTCACTCCATTTTTAAAGTGGCATAGTACGATTCATCCATAGAAAGTAGAAAAAAAAAATTAAAGGTAAATAAAATAAAGAATGTGTGTGCAGCTATATGGTTTTTTACATAAGAAACATATAACATACATCCATAAAAAGCTAAAAACAAATAGTATATATTAATATATTTTATCATCAAAATAGGTTTCCATTATACATGTTTTTTATCATAATATATACAATCACTTCTTTCTATATTTTTTTGTTTTCATTGATTGGCTCATCGTTGAGCTGTTGGGACCTCTCTTGGTGTGGATTCAATATACATGTTATAATATATACAATCGCTTATTTTATGTTTTTTAGTTTTCCGAAATTTCTTGATTGGCTCATCCATTTATAAATCTACTTAAGTTGTTGGGACCTTTCTTGGTGTTGATTCAATACACATGCTATGATACATTGTACTTATAGTCAGGTAATTTACACAACATGTAGGTCATGCTAAGGGAACTCAACTAATATAACAAAAATGGTTAAATTAATATGATTAGTTATTACTCGGAGAAGTAATTCATTAATGTAAATATCATTACAATGTTTTTTAGAAGCTTAAGTAGTAAACTCCATTGGTTAAAATGTCATGTGTCCCTACTCATTCCAAGCATTCTCATCTACATTCTCTACCATGGAGACAACAAAAATTATAAGGACACCAACTGCAAGTAAATATTAATAATTTTATTAATCCATAGTTATGATTTTATAACCATAATACTCATCATGGCCAAGTTTGATCCAAGAAGATATTGATAGCCACCCACATTGTCTCACTGGCTCAAAACATTTTTTTTGGCAACTTATTATTTTTAGCATTTTTGTAGTTCCCAAACTTCTAGGGCCAATTTGAGGGAATAAATGATGGATTTTCATCATATAGAACCTCAATGATAGTTGGAGGCTCTCATTGATCAATCTAAATGAATCTCCTTGTCAATACCTTTCCAACAAGCTATTGTGTTCCCTAAGCAGAGATTGTATGCAAAAGTTAAAACCCTTGGAAGTTAATGTACTAACTTACCACAACGGGGCCCACATGGCTTTTGGCACTTCATCTCCTAGCGTCAGGATTTTTCATGTCTAGGGTTTTTGGCATTGATATTTATTGTAAAAAGGCCCTTAGAACCTCATTGTACTCATATTATTTTGAATAAGCATAGTTGTCACATCTCTTCTCAGAGATAAGTTGCCACCATTCTAGTAAGATTGCTTTCAATTTGCACTTTACAGTTTTCAACATATTTCCTATTTAATAGAAGTCAAGTTTTACGATATATATGTTATTATTCGTCGTGTCTTTGTGTTAATGTTATAAATATGTGGTTTCATTTTGTTCCACTCATAAATCTAGATCAGTGGTATCAGAGTGGTCTTATCCTTGTCTTTTCTTAATGCATGTGCCTAACGTGGTCAAGGTATAGAGAGTTGGGTCTTGAGATTGTTTCTATTGAGGACAACTACTCTCGCAGGCCCAAGAAACATTCAATGGAGGGAGAAAATAAATATGGCGCGACATGATATCTTTTCAAAATGATGCTCTAGGAATCCCTTGAGCGGACAAAGAAACGAGATGATGGACAACTTCTAACAAATCATTCTACGACTGGCGACATGCAACACATCCACCTCAAGCGGAACCACCACCCCCTTCAATGTACATATCAACTTTGATATTACTATATTTGAAGGTAAAATAGATGTAGATGTCATAGATAAATGGTTAAACCTTCTAGAAGGTTATTTTCCTATCCACAAGTTTTCCAATAGATAAAATATTAAATTTACACTGCTTGAGGCAATCCTCCATGTAAAATATTGGTGGGAGACTTTTTGTGAGAAAAAGGAAAGAGAGGGATAGAAATTATTTACAGTTTCACCGAATTGGTATTCCTTTAGGGATGTTATTAATGAACAATACTACCCTGTTGGAAGTTATGATGACTTGTATGTACAAGATGGACCCCACTGTGACAAGAAAGAGACAAAACAGTGCCAGAGTTCACCAATTCCTTCCATACCCTTTGCACCAAGATGGGTATCAAATATTTTGAGTGACATATAATGCTCAAGTACCGTGGAGGTATGCATAGATACATCGAGAAAAAATGGAGGTTTTGGACATGTCTTCCTTGGGTGCGACCTATCGACATTTCGTCAAAATCAAGCAGAAGATAAAACAACATACACAACAGTTTGGGTCTAGGAACCCCTCACATCAGAATCAGGGAAAGGTAATCCCTAACCCAGAGAACAAAGGAAACATAAAATATGGGAAACCTCATGAAAACCATTCCAAGCCACAAGCAAAGAAGGACAATGGGAAGAAGAAGAAAGATACTGGTAAGTGGTGCGACTTCCATAAGAGCTCTTGGAATAACACTATTTATTGTCTCTCAAAGCAGTCATTGGTGGTTGGAGTAAAATCCTCTAAATCATATGTGGGTTTTGACTCTGAGTCAAAACTAGAAAAGGGGAGAAAGATCATTGACATGGAACCCAATGCCATCATTGTTACCACCAATCTCCATCTTGGTGAAATTGATGAGCCAAACGAAGGTGAGCTCCTCTTTCATTCACATATGTGGATAAAAGGCACTACGCTGCACTTCATCATTGATAGTGGTAGTGAGAAGAAGATCATCTCAAGATAGTTTTTCAAGTGACTAGTCATGCTGACAACATTGCACCCGCATCCCTACACCATTGGATGGCTCCATCAAGGAAACTATCTTCACATTAGCCAACAATGTCGCATGTCGTACGACATCAAACCATTCAAAGATGATGTATTGTGTGATGTTTCTCCCCTTGAAGTTTGTGATGTTATTTTGGGCCAACCTTATTTATGGAAATGCCATGTTGTATACGAGTCTAGGCCTCATAGTGTTATTATTACTTTGAATAAGAAATTGTACACGATACCTTAGGTAGTCTCACCTAGTGATATTTCCTTGATCTTGTTATCGCTTAGTTTGTAGGATAGGTTTAAGTATCTTGAAGGCAAGGCTCAAACTAGCGTAATAGGAGCTTCCCCACCCACTGTCACCTCGATGGGGAGCTCTTTCTATTTAGGGTGGCTAATTCCAAGGGAGACATCCCTAGTAATCTGGGGTTCTGAAGGAAAAGGATCAAGGTTTTAGGGTTCAAAGGTTAAGGTAAGTTTTCCCTTCATAGATTACTGCCAAATGGATAGTCAAAGAGAATATATTCCATTGAAAGGGCACCTATTTGCGAGACAAGGGAAATGAAACTAAAATGTGCATACAGTGGTTAGTACTACAAAATATCAATGACTATCTTTAATACATATGAGAAATAATAAATGTAATTATTGACGAAGTCAATGATTGCAATTAAAGCTGAGACTTATAATATTACTTCCTCAATAAATACAAAGAGATATTGGCATTCAAAGTATAAAATCAATATTTATGTTCTCACAATGCATTAAATGTGCTCATATATAAATATTATTGCTGCGTCACTATGCTACTAGGGTGACGTCAAGCTTGTTCGAGGTTAGTTTTGTTGGGCTAGGAGGTAGACGTTTTGCACACTAAGCCAATGAAAATATTCTACACATCAATGCCAAACGCTAGGTGACAAGATCACAACGTTATAAGATAAACAGGAGGTCAAATAGGTGTGACGTCACTAGCTAGTTTAGGGTTAGGTTAGCTAGACAAAGAGGTGAACGTTTTGCTAATTGGGTGAATGAAATTGCTCAACAGCTCTATGGCTATCAATAGATGACCTAGCCACAGGTTTATACCAAACAAGAGTTCAAATAGGGCAAGACATCATCAGCAAATTAGGGTTAGTAGAACGCTAGGGTTAGTAGGGTTTCAATTTAAGAGAGTTTTGAAAGATTGTTTTGAGAACAAAGAGCTCAACGTTGCAATTTTAGACTAGTGCCTTGGGTTAATGGAGTCAAATGGAGAGAGATTAAGGCTTGGAAAGACTTAAAATTAAGGACGAGAGAGTTAGGTTCAATGGTGCTGCAATGGCAAGGCCACCAAATCAAAACCCTAAGGGGAGGAGGCTCATTCCGGTGTAGCTAAAGCTAGGCCTCATGCTCCTTCCTCTCTCCTTAAGACTCTTTGGAAAAACGGCTAGCTATAAAACATAAATCTATGGATGAAAAGTGTTGCTTGGGGACAAGGATTTTCAAACCCTAATAATCAAACCCTAGGTGTAAAATAAATTAGGCCTAGGACGTCTTCTTTATTCAATTTATGTTTCAAGCTAACTCAAGAAAAAAATGAACTAGTGTAGCAATGGCTAGTCTATGTTCTTCTTAATCAAATGGCTAATCAAGCTTTGATCATGGGGACATGAAGCAATGACCTACTTGTGTGCTTGCTCCCTAGGATTTCAATGATTAAGCAAAATATTAACAACGTAACCATAAAAGTAAGATATTCTACCTACAACCATTCAATCAAGAAGTTTTGCATGCAAAATATACTTACAAATCAATGAAGAGCCAAATCAAACCCTAGTTGTAACACCTTCCAATGATAAAAACACCATATGCATGCCAAAGATAATCCTTCCAATAGTAGCACCTCAACTCCAAGAGGCAAAAATAACCAAGACAAAGACTAGAAAGAATCTCTCACAAGAAAGAAAGTTGTGTTATGTCAAAATGAGGCTCAACGTCCTCAATTTATATCATCCTTATGACCTTTAATTAACAAAATAGGTCATTAAAAACAACCGAGAAGGATGACGTAACAATACTTCATTATTTGTCACATTAAATGCTAAAAATGTCAAAAATGAGCTAAAAAGGGAGACGTCAAGCCCCTCTGAGGGAGACGTTGGCCCTTTTTGGGCATGATCAACATCCAAGGAGCAAAATGTTGGCCCCTCTCGGGCTACTGCAACCTGCTACACCTGCCAAACAAGCCCACCATACTACCATCTTCTCTAGAAATCGTCCAACCTATCCTGGGTGGCATCCTGTCCATCAAGGCCATCATCTCATCTGCAAGGGGTGATCCCCCCTAGGTCAAATCTCTGCCACAGTGTCCTGGCGAGGGTGTCCATCTGTCTTCTTCATGAAAGGGCTCATCATGATGTTGTCCAGCCTCTGCCATCCCAACAACCATCTGGTGGGCTCTTCAGCCCCATGGAGGTCCGAGCTAATCATCTCCCCATGTGTACCGATCCTCTAGTATCTGTCCACCGGGCATGGTCCTGGACATCAAAGACTATGCCCTCCATGGGCTCATCATTCCTAGAGATCATAGCAATGTAAATCATATTTCATCATTAAAGTTATCAAATATATGCATGAAATCCCTAACATATCATCTAAGAGCTCAAAGACATTACACAGATCTACTATACAAGGCTAAGTAAACCGACAGAACAACCTATTGGGATAATACCCACAAGAGATGGAAAGTTTCCTCATAATATCATTCAAGCCATGTTTTATGCGGTCATATGGTTTTTTAGGGATGTCCAGTCATAGTAAGACCAAGGGAATGTGTCGTCTGTGGGTGTCTTTGTAGGAGGCGAGTTGTACTCGTCATGGATGCATTTTTTCCAAGCCCTTTTATTGCCTCATCTTTCTTTTATTGATTTTCTTTCTTTTTTTCTTCAAGATCTGACCAGAGGACACTGCCTTGGCTTGGTGGCCAGAGCTGATAGCATTACCCACTGGCGTCCTCCCAGAAATGATAAGGCTGGCTCATGATGAGACCCCCTTTCCTTTGGTCGTGCAACCAAAGGTCACTGCCCTGGCTTGGTGACCAGATAGTGGCAATGTCATACTGCTAAATACCTATGAACATAATGGGTCGGCTTGTGATGAGACCTCCCATCCTATTGGTTAGGTCTTGTTTTTTTATTATTTTTCTTAGGGTCCCTTCAGTTTCTTATCGAGAGGATTTTTATTTCCTTCTCGGGGATCCCCTGGGTGAAGCATCTCTAGGTTTTATTTCCTATGGATTTTATCTTTTACCAGTTGTTTTTACCCCCTGGGCCTTTAGCCCCTTCTTCCCACAAGACAAAGTGTAACCCTGAAAGATCATCCTAATGGCCACACTAGGGGAATGGGATGGATGAGTGGGGTATAAGATGAAAATATGATAAGATGGTGGGAGCGGATGATGGTTCTACAAATCCACCTTGGTGGCTAACCAATACCCATGAATATCAGCTTACTAAGTTACCCAATCAATCACCCCAACAATGATCAAGTGGATTAGTGTAAGATCCAAGCAGTCATCAGAAATGAAAGGAACCTAATGCATATATAAGAAGGTTATAACAATCAAATATGACACATACCATGATACCTAGGACCGATTACCTCATGGAGAAAGAGTCGTCTCCGATGCAAGCCCAGGCCGATGCTGATGGAAATTGCTACTGCTGACAGGAAAAATCTGATGAAGAAGAAGAGAGATGGGCCCTCCAGGGCCATGCTAAAGTCAACTTGGCTCTCGGTACTCCATGTCTAGGACCATGTGGGCCTCGAGACATGATCTCCTAGTTATCCCTAGATATCAGGGATAACAAATCTCTGCCAAATAATGGAGGAAGGTCATTTCTGAGAGAAGTAAGCTTTTTTTCTTCATTATTCTCTCTTTGAGTAAGTGAAAGGTTGCATCCACATCTTCTAATCACCTATTATAGTATCTTTTCACTTTCAGGTCAAGTATCCCATCGATTTGACCCCCGGTGCACCGTTACCGAATGGGTCAGTCAATCGTCACTCTCTGATAGAAAATGAGGATATCAAGCATCAGATCCAAGAAATTCTCCAAAAGGGGCACATATGACTGATATAGTGACCTTGTGGAATCCCAATCGTGTTGGTGTAGAAGAAAGACAGTACCTGGTGACTCGGCATTGACTACTGGTCCCTAAACAAAATCACACTCAGGAACCAGTACTCGATTCCCCAAATTGACGATCTCCTTTATTAACTCAAGTGGTCCAAGTAATCAAGTAAGATTGATCTGAAGTTTGGCTACCATCAGGTCCCAATAGAATAGACAAATGTATGGAAAACAAATTTCAAGTCAAAAGAAGGTCTTTTTGAATGGGTGGTCATGCCCTTTGGTTTGACAAATGCCCCAACAACTTTCATGAGGTTGATGGACGATCTCCTGCAGCCTTTCACTAATTATTTTGTGCTGGTGTATTTGGATGACATACTTATCTACAAAAATACTTGGGAATAACACTTGGATCATATTCAATAGGTTTTTCACTCTCTATCGCAACACAATCTATATGCCAAATTAGAAAAATGCTCCTTCAGCATGGACAAGGTCCAATACCTATGCTACATTGTTAATGTGCATGTTGTGCATGTTTATCCATCCAAGATACAATTCATATGTGACTAGCCATCCCCAACCATGCTCACTAAGATTTGAAGCTTCTTAGGCCTTGCCAATTTCTATTGCAGGTTCGTATTGGGATTCTCCCATATTGCACAGACCCTTAGTCAGCTAACTAGAGTTGCTGGCAAGGAAAATTTTATGTGGGGCCTGTCCCAACAAAAAGAGTTCGATGATATGAAGCAACACTTGTGTTCAAACCTAGTTCTCTCATTACTTGACCTACAAAAACCCTTTGAGATCGATACATATCCTTCAGACTATGTTGTGGGTGTGGTCCTCACTCAACATAACCACCCCATTGCCTATCATAATGATACACTATCAAATTTCATCCATAAGTACCCTACTTATGAAAAAAAAATGTACTCCACTAGTGGAGGAATTACATTATCGAGAAAGAGGCAGTCATCCACACTGATCATAATCCACTATAGTTCATGCAGACATAAGGAAAATTGCAGAATGACTTCAATCAAAAGTGGTCCACATATTTGCAGCAGTGCCACCTCAACATAAACTATAAAATAGGAAGTATCAATCGAGTCACTTAATTCCTCAATGAAATTCAGTCATGACACTCACCACACTCCTATAATATTCCAAGCATGAGATATCCCGATGGCCCCAACTCTATGGGAATGATCCTAACTTCCCCAACACCTGCCAGATGTTGGGCTCAAACACAAATATCAATGATTTGAATATTTAGGATGGGTTGTTGTGCCATCATGTCCATCTCTTCATTCCTTCAAGAAAGGGAGAGAAGATGATTTGTGAAGCCCACTACGGCCAGGTGGAAGGACAATTCATCATGGAAACAATAGTGGAAGTGTTTCTGTGACATTTATACTCTCCGAAACTTTGACATGATATCAACAAGTATATTTGTTCCTTCACTGCCTACACTATTACCAAATTTACCATTAAGAAACAAGGCCTATACACTCCTCTTCCAACTCCTAACATGCCCAGTGAATCCATCTCAATGGAATACATGTCGGACCTTCCTTCCACCAAGTGGGGAAATGATTGTGTTTTTGTGGTTGTTGACTGCTTTTCCAATATGGCAAATTTGGCCACCTGCAAGAAGAGAATCATGGTGAAGGACAGTGTCAAGATTTTCTTTGAACGAGTGTGGGTACACATTGGGATCCCACAAACCATTATCTCAGATCAAGACATTCGGTTACTCAACACATTTTGGTCAAGCCTCTAGTGACTGTTGGACACCAAGCTCACCAAATCCATTGGCTTCCACCCCCAAACAAATGGCCAAATTGAGTTCGTCAACCAAATGATCGTGCATATCGTGCACATGTACAATTCCAAGAACCCTCTCACCTAGGATGAGAGTCTTCCTTATTTTCATCACAATTACAAAAAATCCATAAATATCTCAATCGACCACAACACCTTTCATGTGGGGTTGGGATTTCAACCATTGTGTCCCATGGATGTTGCATTATCCCTTGCGTCTTCCCAAGAAGACTTTTCGCGTGCTCCAACTGCATATGACAAAGCCACCCAATTCATTGAGAAGATCCATCACATCCACCAACATGTTCAGGATATTTTAGAGAATTCCAATTCCAATTACAATCATGGCCACGATCAACATCGGTTGTCACACCAATTTTGGGTGGGAGACAAAGTTTCGTTGCACTTATAGAAATAATTCCTTACAAGGCCCCCTCAAAATCTCCATCCACTCCACTATGGGAGTTACACCATTACCAAGGTTTTGGGTGGCAATTCTTTTGAGCTCAACCTGCCCCCCTTCATTGGTTAACACCCAATGTTCAATGTGGACCTCCTTCGACCTTTTTTTACACCATTATTGGACACCTCGGAGATAGAAGAATAATTGGCACAAAAAAATCTCAACCCTGACTTCATGGAACATGCATCCACTGATCATATTTTGGACACATAGGTCAAGGGAACTCACCAACTGAGGATTCAACTTTATCAGGTTGTCAAAGAAAGGAAGCTCCTGCTCCAAGGCAAGTGGCTCACCTGGGGCCAAATTCAAAAATAAATTGCTCGTTTTATTGCGGAACTAAATGCAACGAATACCATTGCTTCATAAGGGGTGACGATTGATCCAGGAGTATCTCAGTGGCCACCCACCTTGTCCGACTGGATCAAAACGGGTTTCTTGGAAACTTACTAATTTTAGTAGTTTTGCGGTTCCCAAACTTTTTGGGCCATTTTGAGGGCATAAAAGACATTTTTTTACGATCAATAACCTCAATGAATCACTCTAATTTATCCCCCTAAATGAATCAAATCTTCAGTACCTTTCCAAAGAGATACCAGGTTCCCTAAACAAAGATCATATGAAAAAGTTACGATCCCAAATAGTTAATGTACTAACTTACCCCAACAGGGCCCACATGGATTTTGGCGCTTCATCTCCTAGGGTTAGGTTTTTGGATGTATATGGCTTCGGAATTTATATTTATTTTAAAAATTCCTTCATATCCTCATTTTAGTCATCTTCTTTTGAATGAGTGTAGTCATCACATCTCTTCTCAGAGATAAGATGCCACCATTCTAGAAAGATTGTTTTCAGTCTTCACTTTACAATTTTCAACATATTTCTTATTTAACATAAGTCAATTTTTATTGTATCTCTATTATTATTCATTGTTTATTTTTTTTAACATTATAAATCTGTGGTTTCATTTCATTTCACTCATAAATCTAGATCAAAGATTCACACCACCATCACCAGGCTACACTCCATTGTCATGGTCGAGTTGAGCACCACCATCATAAAGATGCACTCCACCATCATTGTAGTGATACAAAAACCATCATCAAGCTTCACTCCACCTTCATGGTTGGGATGCACATCAACATCATCAAAATACACTCCACTATCATGGGGTTGTTTTCCAATGTTGCCCTTATTATTGTTGTTTCTCTCTTGCTTAAAACAGAAAGGCACATTCATTTATGGGTGAAATAAATTGTGAATATATTTTACAAGTAATCAACAATTAAAGTCCATGTATTTTACTTATGATTTCATTCAAATGGGAATATTTTTCTTTCCATGTGAGTTTTCGGCGTTCAACCATGGATTGAAATCTTCATTTGAAACCAATTCATTGGTCTTCTTCCATGGTCACAGTTTTGAATTGAGCCCCCTGCATTACAAAAGATATTAAATTTTTCTTATTGGATGAAATTAAATAAAATTTGGATGATGATATAAATGATATGGTTTAGTTATTTGGTACTTACAATTCATTCTTTAAGTTTCACATAACCACCCTGGCCAAGTTTGTGTTGCCTCTATTTTTCTAGTCTTTCCTTGGTTTATTTTGACATGTATGGGAGCCTAGAAAAAGTTTCCAATAGATTGTATATCACAATTATTATATATAAATAACTATAATTCAACATACTAAATTCAAAATATGATATACCTTTCTGGTCCAGCTGGTGCCTTTCCTTGTTTTCTCATTATATTCTCTTTTGCATCCTTGAATAGAATCTTCCACTCAATGTCAGGAATCATTGAAGGAAATTCATACCTAGGGTTTTTTTTGCATATGAACCTTATATTGGTCTCTCACATATTTTATATATGTATCATCCAATGAGGTGACTCTAATGTTGTTGAAGGAATCACCAAAGAAGTTGACCAATTGGTCAATAAGCTCCTTCTTCAAACTAGGATTCTAAGCATTCCATCTTGTGTGTATGGTGGGACCAAAAATGTGTAAGGCCTTGTCACTCATATTATTAAAAAAAGTGTTGTTTCATGTAGAAGAATATTATGATCATTAATTTAAAATAACCATAGAGAATTATGCTTCAATTAGATAACAGGGAATAATTAAAACATTAATAAATACCTGGGATTTTTTGTATCTTTATATTAACATGTTCTCATCCACAAAAAAGGTAATTGGTCGTGTTCCCTTGCTGGTAACATGTAATGATATAGGAAAACAATTTCTAGAATCACCAATTAACTTATCTCCACCACAACTACTTGGTCAGGCATGCATCATGCTGAGGGTGTGTTATGATCACCAAAATTTCTAGTTGTCTCAATCACGGGGTTGTCAGCCACAAGAGGAGATCCAAATATCCTCATGGGTATGTCTCTTGTTGTAGGACGTTTTGGTGTTTGAGCATCACTACTACCTACACCATCCTCAGGAGAAGGCTCTTGAAGTTTTCTGAACAATTCGTATGAAAAGAGAAACATTTTATTCATATCATATTAAAGTAGTAAAATAAAACTCATAAATGAACATATGTCATAAATAACCTTTTTAAAATATAACACTTACCATAGATTATTTTATTTCCTCCATCAAAACTCTGCATCTTGGTTTAGTATCGTCCATTTGTTCATGCGTAAACCATTCAACAAGTCCAATGTTTTTTTCCTCTGAACCTTTTTAACTGCCTCAATTGGGTCCAATTCAAAAATATTTTCATCGTTGTCAATATTTTCAAGTATGTTAGGTGTCAACAACTACATATATCAACAAAATAATGAGTTAATTTAATTATTAAAAAAATGATAAAATTCAGTTTAAATGGATATGGATATCATTGGTCCTTTCCCTGCTCCGAGGCTGGTGCCTTCCCATGACCAACCTACTACAATATAATAAACATTACATATAAAAATATTACTTTATAATAGGAAAATCATGAGATACTAAAATGAATCTTAAAGATAAAAAATAAGAACCATTAAATAAAGGTTGGTAGAAGTTATGGTGTCAACATCCATCTTAGACAATGGGTCAACATCCATTTCAATTCATATTCTTATGAACACCATTCAAATGTGCATAATTTTTCTAAATACATAACTCTGTTGTAAATGCAAAACAAAAAGAATAAAGGAAAACATGAACTCCAAGGTATTAACACGTATGTAATTTGCATGATTCAAGATTCTAAGGGTGTGTTAGATTATATTACACCTATATACATATTTATTGTTTTGTTTACAAACATAAAAGTGTTTTTTGTGTAAAAGAGGTAAAATATACCCTATAATATAAATTGAGAGACCAAATCAATAGAAACTGCCCTAATGGAAACACACGCCCATGCTTCTATACAACTTTAAATTTAGTGACCTAAGTTTTTAGGTTAATTTAATAACAATTTGAATCGATCTACATCATCGAGAGTGAATTCCAAAATGGAAAATGAGTTGTACCTGGAACCCAAGTTCAAGACATTTTGTAGAATTGATGGTAAAACAAGATTACTATAAAATGCACACATAGGAATCATATGACCTCCAAACTGAGTGATAAAAGTTGGGAAGTTTGTATTTTATCATTTTACATATATTCCTACTTTAGTTGTTCATTTTTAAACCAAAAACCCTCTATTATTCATAAAGGTTCAAAATTTCTTTGTAAATCCATTAAAGGGCATAAAGGGAAAAATTCTTAAAAATGCATGAAACCAAGGCATGATGAAAATTCACACCAATGTATTAACACACCTACAATTTGAATGATTCAAATTTCTAAGGGTGTCTTAGATTATTTTACACATGTATACATATTTATTGTTGTGTTAAGGATAACACCAACGTTAAAGAATATACATGTGCTAGTATGCACTGGAGTTGATCACAGGAACTGCACTACTGAGCGTCAACATCATTGAGAAGAACGAATTCATAGCTTGGATGTTATTATGATTTTATAGCCCAAACATTTTTATCATGGGTAAAACATGTAAACTTTCCAACAATTTCCATGTGCATATTAGATTTCTATTATCGTCTGCAAAGAAACAAGTCTTAGCAATATCCAATTTTGGCTTGCATCCTATTATGGATTCATAGTTGGAAAAATTTAGAAATTATTTGTAATTGGTTTTTATTGGAACCGTAAGAAGTTATTACTAGAATAAGGTTGTGAGTTGGTTGTATGGTTTATAATCTATTATTAGTGTTCTAGATCCATAATTCATGGATCTATAGAATTTTACTATCTGTATAAATATGTAACTTGTGTGAAGAAATGATATATAAGAAAACTATATTTTTTTTGTGTGTGAAAATTCCTTCTTCTCTATATTTTTTTTAGCATTAGAGACTGTACTATCTTAAATACCTCACAGGATGGCTAGGAAGATGTGAAAGAGATGTGAGCATTGATCCTATGTACATAGATTAGTACAGGTGTGTGTGGATTTCTGGTATGAGAAAATATTGTTGCGTGTTTTGTGTGAGAGATTATGGTGTTAAAGTCATGAGTGTGCATTCATTGTTAGCCACTGCATGGAAGGATAGTCAGTTTCCCATCATCATGTATGATTCCCATGAGAGGGGGATGGTCCCATTAGTGTAAGGGTCCACCATTGGGGAAATTATGGAAATTGAGTGGGATAGAAAAATCAAGTGGATGCGTGGAAGTCATGAACTACATTGTCATTTCAACCTCCATATAGATGCATTCATTTGGTTTTCCATTTTTGAGAAATCAAAGAGGCATAATGTGGTTGAAGCTTCATTATTCCTGACTAAATCGAAGACCTCATGGTAGATCCAACAGATATGTGCTCTGTGTTTTGTTCACTCAGTGGAGAATGAATTACCTATTGATATGTAAACTACGGGTGTATTCCTATGATGCACATGTATATTCCATGTTTCCATTAAAGCAAGTACCTGGAACAACAAAGAAGAGTATCTCCAATTTATTTTCTCTGTACATGATCTCAGCGGCCATATTCAAGGAGCTACAACGAATGTATATATGTATCTTGCAATGTATCTAGTATTAAAAGAAATGGATGTGGTGGGCCATAATTTGTTTGATAGGCTGTCTAGCGCCCTTGGATATTCAATCCTTATGGGGACAAACTCTGTGTTTGTAACAACCCAAGTTGAATATATGCTTAAGGATTATTCAGTAAAAATTTATTAGGTAATTAATTTTTCCTAACGTGTTATTAACTAAACAAAGATTGGTATAATGATATTAATTAAATATTAATTAATTAATTAATGGTTATAATTTTGATTAATTAATTAATTAATTAAATACCTATCGCATTGAATGAACATGATAATAAATTTAAGAGGGTTAATAAATTATATTGTTTAATTAAATGATCTATGTATACTAGGGGATAAGAAGAATTAATAAATAATGATAAGGAGCATTAATAATAGGATAAAGCATCAATAATCAGATAAGATAATAAATGTCTGGGTAAACAAATAAATGAGGAGAAAGGGCTGTGAAGGAGGGATATGAGCGGAAGAGGGTTTACGGAAGAGGCGACTATCATTCTACTTGGATTTTGGGGAGGGTTCTCTTGGATTTGGGGGATTTGTTGGAGAGAGTTTGAGTTGGGGAGTTGGGGAAAGGATCAGTACAGGGGGCACCGGTTTGCTAGAGGTTTTAGGCATGGGGGCTAGGATATCCATATGGTATCCTAGAGGTAGAAAGTTGTCCTAGTTGGCAGGGTGGAAACATGGTTTTGGGTAGTGTTTGACACAGTTTCAACAATGAACAACCAGATCGACAGGGTAATTAGAATCAGGGAGAGGTGATTTATTTATTCTGTTAAGTAATTCTTATGTTGTGGATAAAATTTTAATTTGTGTCGAATATCATATGCTCATATGTTGGTGATTGAATTATTCTTGTATGAGAAAGAATTATATGCTAAATCAAATTAAATTTTGTATTTTTACAGCTACTATATATGGTATCAGAGCTTCAGCTTGAAGCACTGGGGCCTTAAGGGCCAAGTTCCCAGCTCCAACTCTAGCTCCGCCTAACCTGCAAACCAAACACAAAAATTTTAACTAAAATATAAATATAAATGAAATACATATTGAAAATGTAAAAACAATATCACAATAAAAACAAAACTTTAAAGACCAAAGACAAAACTAGGCTACAATATAGTACTAGGATCCTGCTCGTGTATTTTCTTTATGTTGTTTGAAGTGAACTCCAATTTCCCTCAATTTTATCTCAGTGTCTCCTCAATCCTCATCGAGTTTCTTGGAGTTCATGATAGTCCATTGGGGAATAGCAGAATTCCAAATTACACAGTTGGGTACAGTAAACGAAAATATGAGAACTGCTAGGCCAGAAAGAAGATTCTAAATTTCGCATTTTCTATAAACAAGTTTAAACCTCTTTCCCATTTAACCCTTTCACCCATGTGCTTTCACCCAGGTGCTTTGGCTTTGATGCCTTGCAGTTGAAAGAAATAAACAGTGGACACTAAAGTTTAAACCTACACTAGGACTTCCTGCAACAAATCTTACTTTTCAGAAACAAAATGACATATGCACGACGGCAGTGTGTAATCTTCAGAAACAGACTGACCTGTGCACTATGGATGTGGGTAATTTTCAGAAACAGACTGACCTGTGCACTATGGCTGTGGGTACAAGCAAGCTATAAATTTAGCATCCACTTTGTATAATGTATATGGCTGCAATTTGAAACAATTATGAGGAGGCCCTCCATAAGTGTTTTGAGTTGCAGCCATGTACCGGTCAATCTCATAGACATCAAAAGATATTTTGTAGATCCTCAAATTTTTGGCCACTGAATGACAATCTAGAGATGGATTTTAAAACGAGGACTAATTTTCCTAGCACATTAATGGGTTCATATTGAACTAATATGCAACTAGTCTATATACCAAGATTCCATGTTTAATTTACATACAACATTCCTTGCTAATATATTTATGTTGTTTCTTGTCCTTTAGATTATGAAAGGATATTCAACTAAAGAAAGAAACCATGACCCACATGTATTCAACATTCTCGTTAAAAGAATTTGTATTTACTGAATAATATTTTTATTTTAACTGCCATTTTTTTTAATTTTTAGAGCCTTACAAAGACAAATCAATAGAACAAGAGATATGAAAGAGAAGAAAATGTTCAAAAGAATGTCTCGCACCTGTCTTTGTGTTTTTCAAGAAATCATTGAAGGGAATGCTTTCTTGCAATCGGAAGGTCAACTTGTAAATTACGAATCGCTTGGTGATGGTTTGGACCACCTGCCAAGGGCATGGTAGGAGTAGCCACCTGTATAGTCCCGCCAGAATTCTGAAGAGATAAAAAATTTCTTGGTATGGAGCTCAATGGAGAGCTTACAGGTGAAACACATGGGGTTTACTAAGAAAAATATGTAGGTTTTATGAAGCTAGCGTTTAAGGGGTTTCCACTATTAGCGAGCAACATAATAGCTTGGGCCTTGTGAGCCAGTACATCATCATAGACATTTACCATGCTGGCATAGAAAATAGTCAGTTGTACAGTAGGCGACTTAATTGGTGGTGTTGAAGTAATGACCGGTATCATGGCTGGTGAGTTTCGAGGCAAAATTCCATGAAACAACCACGATTGAGTTGTTGTGGATGCAAAACCCTTTTGCTTTGCTCTGGGAAAAGGCTGGAGGGAACCAAAGCCTGACTGTTGGGAAAATAAACCAAGCTGGGTGGAGACAGTTTCCTCATTTACAGGCTTCGATCCTTTGACATCCTCTTTCCTATTGCTAAGGTAAACGTTTTCTCCACGGCCTATGGCAGTGTTGTCCTTTCCTTTCTCATTAAAATGTTTACTAAACAGGCTAAAAGCCTGCAAAAAATTCATTGTACTACCCTCGGAAGGGGCGGATGCAGCGGGACTCGTCATTTGCTCAGTAGAAACAGGTTCTTGTTTTGCCTGTGCAGTGACGGAATTTTCCTCCGTTTGAGACTCGTTTTTCACAGAACCCTTCTTGACCCCAGGAAATCCATCGCAACGGCCTGATCTTGCAACATATCTGATGAACAGAACCGAAATCCGAAATGCAGTCGCGTCCTCCAGCTTCACCGTCGTTCCCTAAACCTCGGTTTTCAACAGTCGTTTTCCAAATCGTCACAAGCCAAAGCAAGCGTGCTCTTGCAGTCTTTTCCTCAGTTGAAAACATGAGTCTTCCTGAAATTGCGGAGAATCAGAAAGAAAGGAAAGAAAAAGAAGGGTAGATTTAGGGCATGTCAGAAAAAAACCAAGATAATAAAAAAAAAATGACACAAACAAGCCATGAGGAGGCCAAAACAGGCCCAATAAAATCTGCCCTAAAATATCCACCAAAAGATCGAAAAATGATCCCTGTAAGCATAGATTTTCCCCTAAAAAGACCTTGCAACAGGAAAAAAACATCAAAAATACCATAGAATGCACCGTGACAATGTTGATGAGGCACAAAATTCTTCTCAAGGCATTTCTTTCGATCTTAAAGAAGACATATTTGCTACAGTTGGAGATAATGGCTCTACGGATAGTATAGAAAAAGTGGTGGTCACAGAAAAAAATTCCAAGGCACCTGGACAAGACCGTGACATTGTTAGCTCACCAAACATCGGAAAGCATGATGAAGTGCTAATAAGAGCTTCTCCTCTAAGTGGAAGAACACATCAAATTCGTTTACACTGCCATATAACACAAATCCCAGTGCCAAATGCTAAGATGTCGAGGGAGGAGTTGCAAGACATTACCCTAACTCTGCCACAGCTATAGAGTGAGAGAGGCCGACCACATTCGTAGAGTGAAAGAATGCGTAGAGGGTTTGGGAATGCAGAGTTAGGTGTAGGGTTTTGGAGGGATAAGAGCCCTGGGGAGGGGCACATGGATTTCATGCGTGCCCTCACCTAGTTAATAATATTTTTTTTTATTTTTTATTTTTTATTTTATTTTAGTTTTATTTTATTAATTTCAATATTTTTTTTCTATATCTATTTATTTAATCATTCTTTTAAAAGTATTATTATATTTAAACTTTTGATTTTTCAAATTAAAAAAAAAAAAATATATATATATATATATATATATATAATTGGTGTTTAATTAGGTAAATTAAACATATTTAAGTTTAAACATATTTTAAATTGTGTTTTAGATTAATTATAAATTAATATGATTAACCAGAAAGGGTTAATCAATGAGAATAATTTAAAATTAAATTAATGATTAAATATGTACTTAATAAATAAATTAATAATAATAATAATAATAAAAGTTTGTTCGGGCTTGGCGAGATTTGAACCTGTAACCTCCAGCTTGCAAATTGAAAACGCTAACCAACCGAGCTATGAGCGCAATTAAGACGATTTGATGAATGAGTAATTTTCGAGATTAAATGAATGAGTTGAATCATAACTAGTGAATGCACCAAAAATCAAGGTAAAGGCTTATTTAGCACTGCTGATCTTTGTATCCCAAGTATAAACTCCGATTTTCAAAGCATTAGGCTCACGAGACCATACACACAATTCGTCGAGCCGAGCGCCAAGTCCCTCCACTCCATTCCACCAATCAAATTCAACGCTAAATCACAATGCAGCAATCGATAATGCCAACACTACGTGCCAAGGAAAATCTCATGAGTCAAGCATCAGAGGATATTTAGTTATAAGCGAAAAGTTAAAAGAAATTAGACTAGGACAAGCGGGAAGGAGGCAACATTTGCACTAGGAGAGTAAACATAGGAATTGGCGAGTATGGCGCAAGGCTAGCGTAGCTACAGGGCAATGGAACCAATACTCTTTTTTTATAGGGGTGAAGAAATCAAGATTAGATGCTTAATCCTAATCCTAACCTAGCTAATCCCCTAAAGGAGTAATGTTTGTTTATAGACAAGTAAAGAAAAATTACGCCTAACCCTATTTCTAGTTTGAGTAGAACCAATTTGAAACATCCTTGTACTCACCCTGACAACTTTGGTTGATGCAGGTTAAAGCATACAGGATGGTCAGGACTTGAGGTAGTGGAGGTAGGGGAGCATCATCGCAAGCACCGCCAACACCACCACCACCACCACCACCATCGCCTGAACTAGCTCTCATACTATTCTTGTTAGAAGCCATTAATGAGACTTTAAATGGGCGACAACCAACAGGGACTAAAGTGAAACCCCCACTGTCTAGAACGGGTAATCTAGAAGCGTCAAGGGATTCAGGGGGAGGACCTCCACCCAAAGACAACACGCGAGAATTGCAGAAGATCAAACTTTCAGAGTTTGTCGGGGGTCATGCTAGTGAACGCGCTGAAGCATGGTTGGAAGGCATGAAAAGGTGTTTTCCCTTAAGGGACTATGCGTCCAACTCAAAGGAAAGAATCACAAATTTTCAGTTAAGAGACAACGCCTTGAACTAGTGGGGTAGCCTGGAAAAACAACTGCACCTTACCCCAGACACAGTATCTTGGGAACTTTTCGAGGAGAGTTTCGAAGGAAACATCTACCAGCATACTACGAGGAACAACAGGTAGGGGCATTTCATGCCTTAGTACAGGGAAACAAAACTGTAGAAGAATATGAGATCAGATTTATGGAACTGGTCAAATATGTTTCGTATATGGATAATGACCAACGACAGGCAGAGCAATTCATCTATGGATTGAACCCTAAGATAAGAGCTATGGTGCAGATGTGGAAACCATCTTCAGTAGAGAAAGCGGTGGAAAATGCGAGTTATGTGGAGGAACACATGAAATTAACCGGGGGTACAAGAATGACATGTTTGCATCTCCCTGGATTCGTAGGGAAGGCCTCGAGGACATTTCCTAAGGGACGGGGCTCAAGGCCACCACCATATGGTAACAGAGTCGCACCAAGGACAACATCCACAAGGATTTCAATGGCAACGAGTGCATCATCTCGTTCATCGCCAACAACTCAGACAGGTCTGTGACCATCTCAGGGAACAACTAGTAGGGGTAGGGGTTCTAGGGGAAGGAACTCATTTCAGAGACAGTCACATAATAGTGCACAGGTTCAATCTCGTGTTACCTATTGGGGGTGCATAGGACCCCATTACCAGCGTGACTGCCCAGAGTTACAATCTGGGTTTGTGCATAGAGAAGGAAAGGCACCGATGGGGAGATCAAGTAGCTATCACCAGATTTACGTAGTGGTTAATAATCACCAAGCCGAACATCAATCTGCGGTGGTGGAGTCATCATGTATGCTAAATCATATCAATGTTAATATTTTATTTGATTCTGGTGCGACATATAGTTTCATTTCACCATCTGCATTAGAAAAGAGTGGGTTGGAAACCTACTAGCACGATGACTTTAAACAAGTCGAGATGGCTTCGGGGGAAAAACAAGTGGTAGGACCTAGTGTCGATAATTGTATAGTAGACCTGGGAGTGTGCACTACCAGGTTGAAGGTATATGTCACTGCTCTTGGGGCATATGACCTAATCATTGGAATGGATTGGTTTGCAGCTCACTGAGCTTTGGTAGATTGTTTCGCAAAAAGGGTGCTTTATGTTGATGATGGAGGAAGAACAATAGAGATCTAGGGTGTATAGAGAAAAGTCTCATTACACTTTATATCAACTATGAAGGTTAAGCAATGCTTTAGGCAAGGGTGTCGACTTTATGTAGTGGAAGCAGTGAATGAAAGGAAATGACCCTCATTGGATCAGTACCCGGTATTATCAGAATTTAAAGATGTTTTTCTGAACATGTTACCGGGGTTACCTCCTGAGAGGGAGCTTGATTTTACTACTGAGCTAAAACATGGTGCAGAACCAATCTCCAATACTCCATATCGGATGACAGCAACGGAACTTTGTGAATTGCAAATGCAGTCGAAAGATTTACAGAACTTAGGGCTAATAAGGCCCAGTGTCTCACCTTGGGGTGCACTGGTAATTTTTGTAAAGAAGAAGGATAGATCTTTACAACTGTGTATAGACTACAGGGACTTGAACCATGCTACAGTGAAAAATAGGTACTCGATGCCGCGAATAGATGACCTTTTCGATCAGATGAAAGGAGTAGTGGTATTCTCAAATATCGATTTGCAATCAGGGTATCATCAGTTAAGGATTAAGGAAGGTGATATCCCAAAAACTGCCTCTCAAACTTGGTTTGGACATTACGAATTTTTCATAGTACCTTTCAGATTGACCAATGCACCAGCAGTATTCATGAGCCTCATGAACGACATATTCCAGAAGTACTTAGACCGTTTTGTACAAGTTTTTCTAGATGACATCCTCCTCTATTCCAAGAATGAAGGAGAACATGAGGAACACCTACGAGTAGTGTTGTCCTACCTTAGAGAGAACAAATTATATGGGAAGTTGTCAAAGTGTTCCTTCTTCCAGAAAGAGATCCACTATTTAGGTCATATCATTTCTGATGAAGGAATCTCTGTGGACCCAGAAAAGGTAAAGGCCATTATGGAGTGGTTAGTGTTGAAAAATGCCTATGAGGTGAGAAGCTTCATGGGACTGGTAGGTTATTACCAGATATTTGTGGAAGGATTCTCAAAAATAGAAAAACCCATCACCACTTTGCAACGCAAGGGGGTCAGATATGAATGGACCAAAGAATGTGATAATGCATTCATTGAGCTTAAGAGGTTACTAACGAGTGTGCCAATTCTACAAGTGTCGGATATGGAAAAGGACTTCACAATCTGCATGGATGCCTCGAAGTAAGGGTTGGGGGCCATCCTAATGTAGGATGGAGGAGTGATAGCTTATGCATCAAGGAAGTTGAAGAAACATGAGGAGCTATATGCGACTCATGATTTAGAGTTGGCAGATGTAATGCTAGCTCTAAAAATTTGAAGGAACTATCTTGTGGGGCGAAAATTTGAGCTCAAAACGGACCATCCAAGTTTAAAACATCTCTTCACTCAAAGAGATCTGAATTCCAGGAAAAGGCGATGGAGTGAGTTTATGAGTGAGTACGATTTTGGTATCTCGTACATCAAGGGAAAGGAAAATGTGGTCGCAGATGCCTTGAGTGGGAGACAACGTATCTTCTCCTTGGTAACCTTAAAGGTCAATCTGAGGGAACATGTGTTGGCACAACTCCAACGAGACAGTTGGTATTTAAAGGCTACTTCAAACCTCCAGAGCGGGAAATAGTTAGACCCAAAGTGTGAAGGATATAGTCTGGAAATAGATGGACTATTAATATATCGAGGAAGGATGTACATCCGTAAGAATGGGGATATTCAAAGCATCATTTTGAAGGAAGCCCATAGAGCACTTTATTGTGTGCATCCAGGTGTGAAGAAGATGTATGCAGATATAAGGAAACTCTTCTTCTGGGTGGGCATGAAGCGCGATGTAGTCCTTTTTTTTGCCAAGTGTCTAGAATGTCAACAAGTGAAAGCCGACCACCATCACTCGGTAGGCCTCCTACAACCACATGATGTTCCTATGTCCAAGTGGGAAGTCATCTCTATGGATTCTATTGTGGATTTGCCTCTCACATCTCATAGACACAATGCCATTCTTGTGATAGTGGATAAGTTAACCAACAATGCTCATTTTATTCCGGTTAGAGACACTTACGATGTCACTGATGTCGCACGTGTGTTTGTAAGTGAGGTTATCCATTTGCATGGGATACCTAAGAAGATCATTTCAAATAGGGACTCCAGATTCACTTCTAGATTTTGGACAAGTTTACAATCAGCGTTGAGGACTCAATTGAACTTAAGCACAACTTATCATACTGAAATAGATGGAAAAATGGAGAGAGTAAATCAAGTCATGGAAGACATGCTTAGGATGTATGTCATGGATAATAAAACCCAATGGGAGAAGTACTTACCTTTGGTAGAGTTTGCCTACAATAACAGTTTTCATAGTTCCATCGAAATGCCACCCTACAAAGCTTTGTATGGGAGGCCATGCAGAACACCATTGAGTTGGGATAGACTAGAAGACCGAGTAACATTTGGGCCAGAATTGATTCAGGAAATGGAAGAATAGGTGATTCAGATTAGGCAGAGACTAAAGGAAGCAGAGGATAGGTAGAAAATTTATGTGGATGCACACAGGACCGACCAAAGTTATGAAGTGGGAGACCAGGTTTTCACTTGTATCAGGCCTAATAAGAGTACCATATGGTTCGAGAAGGGGAAAAATTTGTCACCTCAATTTATAGGACCATTCAGAATTCAAGAGAAAATTGGACCCATTGCATATCGTCTGGTACTGCCAACCCCCTTGCATAAAACTCATAATGTATTTCATGTATCTGTTTTATGTCATTATGTTGCTGATGAATCACATAAATGAAATTGGAAGGAATTGCAAGTATCGGACGTGGGAACCCTCATGGTAGAACCATTACGCATATTGGACCGTAGAGTTCAACAACTCAGGAATCATCTGGTAGACCAAGTTAAGGTCTAGTGGGACAAGTATAGTCCAGGATCTGCTACCTGGGAAGA
>ML814778.1:11665-33991 GCA_009831015.1 Picea engelmannii | reverse complement strand
AGAAGATAAAACAACATACACAACAGTTTGGGTCTAGGAACCCCTCACATCAGAATCAGGGAAAGGTAATCCCTAACCCAGAGAACAAAGGAAACATAAAATATGGGAAACCTCATGAAAACCATTCCAAGCCACAAGCAAAGAAGGACAATGGGAAGACGAAGAAAGATACTCGGAAGTGGTGCGACTTCCATAAGAGCTCTTGGAATAACACTATTTATTGTCTCTCAAAGTAGTCATTGGTGGTTGGTGTAAAATCCTCTGAATCATATGTGGGTTTTGACTCTGAGTCAAAACTAGAAAAGGGGAGAAAGATCATTGACATGGAACCGAATGCCATCGTTGTTACCACCAATCTCCATCTTGGTGAAATTGATGAGCCAAACGAAGGTGAGCTCCTCTTTCATTCACACATGTGGGTGAAAGGCACTACGCTGCACTTCATCATTGATAGTGGTAGTGAGAAGAAGATCATCTCAAGATATTTTTTCAAGTGACTAGTCATGCTGACAACATTGCACCCGCATCCCTACACCATTGGATGGCTCCATCAAGGAAACTATCTTCACATTAGCCAACAATGTCGCATGGCGTACGACATCAAACCATTCAAAGATGATGTATTGTGTGATGTTTCTCCCCTTGAAGTTTGTGATGTTATTTTGGGCCAACCTTATTTATGGAAATGCCATGTTGTATACGAGTCTAGGCCTCATAGTGTTATTATTAATTTGAATAAGAAATTGTACACGATACCTTAGGTAGTCTCACCTAGTGATATTTTCTTGATCTTGTTATCGCTCAGTTTGTAGGATAGGTTTAAGTATCTTGAAGGCAAGGCTCAAACTGGCGTAACAGGAGCTTCCCCACCCACTGTCACCTCGATGGGGAGCTATTTCTATTTAGGGTGGCTAATTCCAAGGGAGACGTCCCTAGTAATCTGGGGTTCTGAAGGAAAAGGATCAAGGTTTTAAGGTTCAAAGGTTAAGGTAAGTTTTCCCTTCATAGATTACTGCCAAATGGATAGTCAAAGAGAAGATATTCCACTGAAAGGGCACCTGTTTGCGAGACAAGGGAAATGAAACTAAAATGTGCATACAGTGGTTAGTACTTCAAAATACCAATGACTATCTTTAATACATATGAGAAATAATAAATGTAATTATTGACGAAGTCAATGATTGCAATTAAAGCTAAGACTTATAATATTACTTCCTCAATAAATACAAAGAGATATTGCCATTCAAAGTATAAAATCAATCTTTATGTTCTCACAATGCATTAAATGTGCTCATATACAAATATTATTGCTGCGTCACTATGCTACTAGGGTGACGCCAAGCTTGTTTGAGGTTAGTTTTGTTGGGCTAGGAGGTAGACGTTTTGCACACTAAGCCAATGAAAATATTCTACACATCAATGCCAAACGCTAAGTGACAAGATCACAACGTTATAAGCTAAACAAGAGTTCAAATAGGTGTGACGTCACTAGCTAGTTTAGGGTTAGGTTAGCTAGACAAAGAGGTGAACGTTTTGCTAATTGGGTGAATGAAATTTCTCAACAGCTCTATGGCTATCAATAGATGACCTAGCCACAGGTTTATACCAAACAAGAGTTCAAATAGGGCAAGACATCATCAACAAATTAGGGTTAGTAGAACGCTAGGGTTAGTAGGGTTTCAATTTAAGAGAGTTTTGAAAGATTGTTTTGAGAACAAAGAGCTCAATGTTGCAATTTTAGACTAGTGCCTTGGGTTAATGGAGTCAAATGGAGAGAGATTAAGGCTTGGAAAGACTTAAACTTAAGGACGAGAGAGTTAGGTTCAATGGTGCTGCAATGACAAGGCCACCAAATCAAAACCCTAAGGGGAGGAGGCTCATTCTGGTGTAGCTAAAGCTAGGCCTCATGCTCCTTCCTCTCTCCTTAAGACTCTTTGGAAAAACAGCTAGCTATAAAACATAAATCTATGGATGAAAAGTGTTGCTTGGGGACAAGGTTTTTCAAACCCTAATAATCAAACCCTAGGTGTAAAATAAATTAGGCCTAGGACGTCTTCTTTCTTCAATTTATGTTTCAAGCTAACTCAAGAAAAAGATGAACTAGTGTAGCAATGGCTAGTCTATGTTCTTCTTAATCAAATGGCTAATCAAGCTTTGATCATGGGGACATGAAGCAATGACCTACTTGTGTGCTTGCTCCCTAGGATTTCAATGATTAAGCAAAATATTAACAATGTAACCATAAAAGTAAGATATTCTACCTACAACCATTCAATCAAGAAGTTTTGCATGCAAAATATACTTACAAATCAATGAAGAGCCAAATCAAACCCTAGTTGTAACACCTTCCAATGATAAAAACACCATATGCATGCCAAAGATAATCCTTCCAATAGTAGCACCTCAACTCCAAGAGGCAAAAATAACCAAGACAAAGACTAGAAAGAATCTCTCACAAGAAAGAAAGTTGTGTTATGTCAAAATAAGGCTCAACGTCCTCAATTTATATCATCCTTATGACCTTTAATTAACAAAATAGGTCATTAAAAACAACCGACAAGGATGACTTAACAATACTTCATTATTTGTCACATTAAATGCTAAAAATGTCAAAAATGAGCTAAAAAGGGAGACGTCAAGCCCCTCTGAGGGAGACGTTGGCCCTTTTTGGGCATGATCAGCATCCAAGGAGCAAAACGTTGGCCCCTCTCAGGCTCCTGCAACCCGCTACACATGCCAAACAAGCCCACCATACTACCATCTTCTCTAGAAAGCGTCCAACCTATCCTGGGTGGCGTCCTGTCCATCAAGGCCATCATCTCATCTGCAAGGGGTGATCCCCCCTAGGTCAAATCTCTGCCACAGTGTCCTGGCGAGGGCGTCCATCTGTCTTCTTCATGAAAGGGCTCATCATGATGTTGTCTAGCCTCTGCCATCCCAACAACCATCTGGTGGGCTCTTCAGCCCCATGGAGGTCCGAGCTAATCATCTCCCCATGTGTACCGATCCTCTAGTACCTGTCCACCGGGCATGGTCCTGGACATAAAAGACTATGCCCTCCATGGGCTCATCAGTCCTAGAGATCATAGCAATGTAAATCATATTTCATCATTAAAGTTATCAAATATATGCATGAAATCCCTAACATATCATCTAAGAGCTCAAAGACATTACACAGATCTACTATACAAGGCTAAGGAAACCGACAGAACAACCTATTGGGATAATACCCACAAGAGATGGAAATTTTCCTCAGAATATCATTCAAGCCATGTTTTATGCGGTGATATGGTTTTTTAGGGATGTCCAGTCATAGTAAGACCAAGGGCATGTGTCGTCTGTGGGTGCCTTTGTAGGAGGCGAGTTGTACCCATCATGGATGCATTTTTTCCAAGCCCTTTTATTGCCTCATCTTTCTTTTATTGATTTTCTTTCTTTTTTGCTTCAATATCTGACCAGAGGACACTGCCTTGGCTTGGTGGCCAGAGCTGACAACATTACCCACTGGCATCCTCCCAGAAATGATAAGGCTGGCTCATGATGAGACCCCCTTTCCTTTGGCCGTGCAACCAAAGGTCACTGCCCTGGCTTGGTGATCAGATAGTGGCAATGTCATACTGCTAAATACCTATGAACATAATGGGTCGGCTCGTGATGAGACCTCCCATCCTATTGGTTAGGTCTTGTTTTTTTATTATTTTTCTTAGGGTCCCTTCAGTTTCTTATCGAGAGGATTTGTATTTCCTTCTCGGGGAACCCCTGGGCGAAGCATCTCTAGGTTTTATTTCCTATGGATTTTATCTTTTACCAGTTGTTTTTACCCCCTGGGCCTTTAGCCCCTTCTTCCCACAAGACAAAGTGTAACCCTGAAAGATCATCCTAATGGCCACACTAGGGGAATGGGATGGATGAGTGGGTTATAAGATGCAAATATGATGAGATGGTGGGAGCGGATGATGGTTCTACAAATCCACCTTGGTGGCTAACCAAGACCCATGAATATCAGCTTACTAAGTTACCCAATCAATCACCCCAACAATGGTCAAGTGGATTAGTTTAAGATCCAAGCAGTCATCAGAAATGAAAGGAACCTAATGCATATATAAGAAGGTTATAACAATCAAATATGACACATACCATGATACCTCAGACCGATTACCTCATGGAGAAAGAGTCCTCTCCGATGCAAGCCCAGATCGATGCTGATGGAAATTGCTACTGCTGACAGGACAAATCTGACGAAGAAGAAGAGAGATGGGCCCTCCAGGGCCATGCTAAAGTCAACTCGGCTCTCGGTACTCCATGTCTAGGACCATGTGGGCCTCGAGACATGATCTCCTAGTTATCCCTAGATATCGGGGATAACAGATCTCTGCCAAATAATGGAGGAAGGTCATTTCTGAGAGAAGTAAGCTTTTCTTCTTCATTATTCTCTCTTTGAGTAAGTGAAAGGTTGCATCCACATCTTCTAATCACCTATTATAGTAGATTTTCACTTTGAGGTCAAGCATCCCATCGATTTGACCCCCGGTGCACCGTTACCGAATGGGTCAGTCAATCGTCAGTCTCTGATAGAAAATGAGGATTTCAAGCATCAAATCCAAGAAATTCTCCAAAAGGGGCACATATGACTGATATAGTGACCTTGTGGAATCCCAATCGTGTTGGTGTAGAAGAAAGACAGTACCTGGTGACTCGGCATTGACTACTGGTCCCTAAACAAAATCGCAGTCATGAACCAGTACTCGATTCCCCAAATTGACGATCTCCTTTATTAACTCAAGTGGTCCAAGTAATCAAGTAAGGTTGATCTGAAGTTTGGCTACCATCAGGTCGCAATAGAATAGACAAATGTATGGAAAACAAATTTCAAGTCAAAAGAAGGTCTTTTTGAATGGGTGGTCATGCCCTTTGGTTTGAAAAATGCCCCAACAACTTTCATGAGGTTGATGGACGATCTCCTGCAGCCTTTCACTAATTATTTTGTGCTGGTGTATTTGGATGACATACTTATCTACAAAAGGACTTGGGAAGAACACTTGCATCATATTCAATAGGTTTTTCACTCTCTATCGCAACACAAGCTATATGCCAAATTAGAAAAATGCTCCTTCAGCATGGACAAGGTCCAATACCTATGCTACATTGTTGATGTGCATGTTGTGCATGTTTATCCATCCAAGATACAATTCATATGTGACTGGCCATCCCCAACCATGCTCACTAAGATTTGAAGCTTCTTAGGCCTTGCCAATTTCTATTGCAGGTTCGTATTGGGATTCTCCCATATTGCACAGACCCTTAGTCAGCTAACTAGAGTTGCTGGCAAGGAAAATTTTATGTGGGGCCTGTCCCAACAAAAAGAGTTCGATGATATGAAGCAACACTTGTGTTCAAACCTAGTTCTCTCATTACTTGACCTACAAAAACCCTTTGAGATCGATACATATCCTTCAGACTATGTTGTGGGTGTGGTCCTCACTCAACATAACCACCCCATTGCCTATCATAATGATACACTATCAAATTTCATCCATAAGTACCCTACTTATGAAAAAAAAATGTACTCCACTAGTGGAGGAATTACATTATCGAGAAAGAGGCAGTCATCCACACTGATCATAATCCACTATAGTTCATGCAGACATAAGGAAAATTGCAGAATGACTTCAATCAAAAGTGGTCCACATATTTGCAGCAGTGCCACCTCAACATAAACTATAAAATAGGAAGTATCAATCGAGTCACTTAATTCCTCAATGAAATTCAGTCATGACACTCACCACACTCCTATAATATTCCAAGCATGAGATATCCCGATGGCCCCAACTCTATGGGAATGATCCTAACTTCCCCAACACCTGCCAGATGTTGGGCTCAAACACAAATATCAATGATTTGAATATTTAGGATGGGTTGTTGTGCCATCATGTCCATCTCTTCATTCCTTCAAGAAAGGGAGAGAAGATGATTTGTGAAGCCCACTACGGCCAGGTGGAAGGACAATTCATCATGGAAACAATAGTGGAAGTGTTTCTGTGACATTTATACTCTCCGAAACTTTGACATGATATCAACAAGTATATTTGTTCCTTCACTGCCTACACTATTACCAAATTTACCATTAAGAAACAAGGCCTATACACTCCTCTTCCAACTCCTAACATGCCCAGTGAATCCATCTCAATGGAATACATGTCGGACCTTCCTTCCACCAAGTGGGGAAATGATTGTGTTTTTGTGGTTGTTGACTGCTTTTCCAATATGGCAAATTTGGCCACCTGCAAGAAGAGAATCATGGTGAAGGACAGTGTCAAGATTTTCTTTGAACGAGTGTGGGTACACATTGGGATCCCACAAACCATTATCTCAGATCAAGACATTCGGTTACTCAACACATTTTGGTCAAGCCTCTAGTGACTGTTGGACACCAAGCTCACCAAATCCATTGGCTTCCACCCCCAAACAAATGGCCAAATTGAGTTCGTCAACCAAATGATCGTGCATATCGTGCACATGTACAATTCCAAGAACCCTCTCACCTAGGATGAGAGTCTTCCTTATTTTCATCACAATTACAAAAAATCCATAAATATCTCAATCGACCACAACACCTTTCATGTGGGGTTGGGATTTCAACCATTGTGTCCCATGGATGTTGCATTATCCCTTGCGTCTTCCCAAGAAGACTTTTCGCGTGCTCCAACTGCATATGACAAAGCCACCCAATTCATTGAGAAGATCCATCACATCCACCAACATGTTCAGGATATTTTAGAGAATTCCAATTCCAATTACAATCATGGCCACGATCAACATCGGTTGTCACACCAATTTTGGGTGGGAGACAAAGTTTCGTTGCACTTATAGAAATAATTCCTTACAAGGCCCCCTCAAAATCTCCATCCACTCCACTATGGGAGTTACACCATTACCAAGGTTTTGGGTGGCAATTCTTTTGAGCTCAACCTGCCCCCCTTCATTGGTTAACACCCAATGTTCAATGTGGACCTCCTTCGACCTTTTTTTACACCATTATTGGACACCTCGGAGATAGAAGAATAATTGGCACAAAAAAATCTCAACCCTGACTTCATGGAACATGCATCCACTGATCATATTTTGGACACATAGGTCAAGGGAACTCACCAACTGAGGATTCAACTTTATCAGGTTGTCAAAGAAAGGAAGCTCCTGCTCCAAGGCAAGTGGCTCACCTGGGGCCAAATTCAAAAATAAATTGCTCGTTTTATTGCGGAACTAAATGCAACGAATACCATTGCTTCATAAGGGGTGACGATTGATCCAGGAGTATCTCAGTGGCCACCCACCTTGTCCGACTGGATCAAAACGGGTTTCTTGGAAACTTACTAATTTTAGTAGTTTTGCGGTTCCCAAACTTTTTGGGCCATTTTGAGGGCATAAAAGACATTTTTTTACGATCAATAACCTCAATGAATCACTCTAATTTATCCCCCTAAATGAATCAAATCTTCAGTACCTTTCCAAAGAGATACCAGGTTCCCTAAACAAAGATCATATGAAAAAGTTACGATCCCAAATAGTTAATGTACTAACTTACCCCAACAGGGCCCACATGGATTTTGGCGCTTCATCTCCTAGGGTTAGGTTTTTGGATGTATATGGCTTCGGAATTTATATTTATTTTAAAAATTCCTTCATATCCTCATTTTAGTCATCTTCTTTTGAATGAGTGTAGTCATCACATCTCTTCTCAGAGATAAGATGCCACCATTCTAGAAAGATTGTTTTCAGTCTTCACTTTACAATTTTCAACATATTTCTTATTTAACATAAGTCAATTTTTATTGTATCTCTATTATTATTCATTGTTTATTTTTTTTAACATTATAAATCTGTGGTTTCATTTCATTTCACTCATAAATCTAGATCAAAGATTCACACCACCATCACCAGGCTACACTCCATTGTCATGGTCGAGTTGAGCACCACCATCATAAAGATGCACTCCACCATCATTGTAGTGATACAAAAACCATCATCAAGCTTCACTCCACCTTCATGGTTGGGATGCACATCAACATCATCAAAATACACTCCACTATCATGGGGTTGTTTTCCAATGTTGCCCTTATTATTGTTGTTTCTCTCTTGCTTAAAACAGAAAGGCACATTCATTTATGGGTGAAATAAATTGTGAATATATTTTACAAGTAATCAACAATTAAAGTCCATGTATTTTACTTATGATTTCATTCAAATGGGAATATTTTTCTTTCCATGTGAGTTTTCGGCGTTCAACCATGGATTGAAATCTTCATTTGAAACCAATTCATTGGTCTTCTTCCATGGTCACAGTTTTGAATTGAGCCCCCTGCATTACAAAAGATATTAAATTTTTCTTATTGGATGAAATTAAATAAAATTTGGATGATGATATAAATGATATGGTTTAGTTATTTGGTACTTACAATTCATTCTTTAAGTTTCACATAACCACCCTGGCCAAGTTTGTGTTGCCTCTATTTTTCTAGTCTTTCCTTGGTTTATTTTGACATGTATGGGAGCCTAGAAAAAGTTTCCAATAGATTGTATATCACAATTATTATATATAAATAACTATAATTCAACATACTAAATTCAAAATATGATATACCTTTCTGGTCCAGCTGGTGCCTTTCCTTGTTTTCTCATTATATTCTCTTTTGCATCCTTGAATAGAATCTTCCACTCAATGTCAGGAATCATTGAAGGAAATTCATACCTAGGGTTTTTTTTGCATATGAACCTTATATTGGTCTCTCACATATTTTATATATGTATCATCCAATGAGGTGACTCTAATGTTGTTGAAGGAATCACCAAAGAAGTTGACCAATTGGTCAATAAGCTCCTTCTTCAAACTAGGATTCTAAGCATTCCATCTTGTGTGTATGGTGGGACCAAAAATGTGTAAGGCCTTGTCACTCATATTATTAAAAAAAGTGTTGTTTCATGTAGAAGAATATTATGATCATTAATTTAAAATAACCATAGAGAATTATGCTTCAATTAGATAACAGGGAATAATTAAAACATTAATAAATACCTGGGATTTTTTGTATCTTTATATTAACATGTTCTCATCCACAAAAAAGGTAATTGGTCGTGTTCCCTTGCTGGTAACATGTAATGATATAGGAAAACAATTTCTAGAATCACCAATTAACTTATCTCCACCACAACTACTTGGTCAGGCATGCATCATGCTGAGGGTGTGTTATGATCACCAAAATTTCTAGTTGTCTCAATCACGGGGTTGTCAGCCACAAGAGGAGATCCAAATATCCTCATGGGTATGTCTCTTGTTGTAGGACGTTTTGGTGTTTGAGCATCACTACTACCTACACCATCCTCAGGAGAAGGCTCTTGAAGTTTTCTGAACAATTCGTATGAAAAGAGAAACATTTTATTCATATCATATTAAAGTAGTAAAATAAAACTCATAAATGAACATATGTCATAAATAACCTTTTTAAAATATAACACTTACCATAGATTATTTTATTTCCTCCATCAAAACTCTGCATCTTGGTTTAGTATCGTCCATTTGTTCATGCGTAAACCATTCAACAAGTCCAATGTTTTTTTCCTCTGAACCTTTTTAACTGCCTCAATTGGGTCCAATTCAAAAATATTTTCATCGTTGTCAATATTTTCAAGTATGTTAGGTGTCAACAACTACATATATCAACAAAATAATGAGTTAATTTAATTATTAAAAAAATGATAAAATTCAGTTTAAATGGATATGGATATCATTGGTCCTTTCCCTGCTCCGAGGCTGGTGCCTTCCCATGACCAACCTACTACAATATAATAAACATTACATATAAAAATATTACTTTATAATAGGAAAATCATGAGATACTAAAATGAATCTTAAAGATAAAAAATAAGAACCATTAAATAAAGGTTGGTAGAAGTTATGGTGTCAACATCCATCTTAGACAATGGGTCAACATCCATTTCAATTCATATTCTTATGAACACCATTCAAATGTGCATAATTTTTCTAAATACATAACTCTGTTGTAAATGCAAAACAAAAAGAATAAAGGAAAACATGAACTCCAAGGTATTAACACGTATGTAATTTGCATGATTCAAGATTCTAAGGGTGTGTTAGATTATATTACACCTATATACATATTTATTGTTTTGTTTACAAACATAAAAGTGTTTTTTGTGTAAAAGAGGTAAAATATACCCTATAATATAAATTGAGAGACCAAATCAATAGAAACTGCCCTAATGGAAACACACGCCCATGCTTCTATACAACTTTAAATTTAGTGACCTAAGTTTTTAGGTTAATTTAATAACAATTTGAATCGATCTACATCATCGAGAGTGAATTCCAAAATGGAAAATGAGTTGTACCTGGAACCCAAGTTCAAGACATTTTGTAGAATTGATGGTAAAACAAGATTACTATAAAATGCACACATAGGAATCATATGACCTCCAAACTGAGTGATAAAAGTTGGGAAGTTTGTATTTTATCATTTTACATATATTCCTACTTTAGTTGTTCATTTTTAAACCAAAAACCCTCTATTATTCATAAAGGTTCAAAATTTCTTTGTAAATCCATTAAAGGGCATAAAGGGAAAAATTCTTAAAAATGCATGAAACCAAGGCATGATGAAAATTCACACCAATGTATTAACACACCTACAATTTGAATGATTCAAATTTCTAAGGGTGTCTTAGATTATTTTACACATGTATACATATTTATTGTTGTGTTAAGGATAACACCAACGTTAAAGAATATACATGTGCTAGTATGCACTGGAGTTGATCACAGGAACTGCACTACTGAGCGTCAACATCATTGAGAAGAACGAATTCATAGCTTGGATGTTATTATGATTTTATAGCCCAAACATTTTTATCATGGGTAAAACATGTAAACTTTCCAACAATTTCCATGTGCATATTAGATTTCTATTATCGTCTGCAAAGAAACAAGTCTTAGCAATATCCAATTTTGGCTTGCATCCTATTATGGATTCATAGTTGGAAAAATTTAGAAATTATTTGTAATTGGTTTTTATTGGAACCGTAAGAAGTTATTACTAGAATAAGGTTGTGAGTTGGTTGTATGGTTTATAATCTATTATTAGTGTTCTAGATCCATAATTCATGGATCTATAGAATTTTACTATCTGTATAAATATGTAACTTGTGTGAAGAAATGATATATAAGAAAACTATATTTTTTTTGTGTGTGAAAATTCCTTCTTCTCTATATTTTTTTTAGCATTAGAGACTGTACTATCTTAAATACCTCACAGGATGGCTAGGAAGATGTGAAAGAGATGTGAGCATTGATCCTATGTACATAGATTAGTACAGGTGTGTGTGGATTTCTGGTATGAGAAAATATTGTTGCGTGTTTTGTGTGAGAGATTATGGTGTTAAAGTCATGAGTGTGCATTCATTGTTAGCCACTGCATGGAAGGATAGTCAGTTTCCCATCATCATGTATGATTCCCATGAGAGGGGGATGGTCCCATTAGTGTAAGGGTCCACCATTGGGGAAATTATGGAAATTGAGTGGGATAGAAAAATCAAGTGGATGCGTGGAAGTCATGAACTACATTGTCATTTCAACCTCCATATAGATGCATTCATTTGGTTTTCCATTTTTGAGAAATCAAAGAGGCATAATGTGGTTGAAGCTTCATTATTCCTGACTAAATCGAAGACCTCATGGTAGATCCAACAGATATGTGCTCTGTGTTTTGTTCACTCAGTGGAGAATGAATTACCTATTGATATGTAAACTACGGGTGTATTCCTATGATGCACATGTATATTCCATGTTTCCATTAAAGCAAGTACCTGGAACAACAAAGAAGAGTATCTCCAATTTATTTTCTCTGTACATGATCTCAGCGGCCATATTCAAGGAGCTACAACGAATGTATATATGTATCTTGCAATGTATCTAGTATTAAAAGAAATGGATGTGGTGGGCCATAATTTGTTTGATAGGCTGTCTAGCGCCCTTGGATATTCAATCCTTATGGGGACAAACTCTGTGTTTGTAACAACCCAAGTTGAATATATGCTTAAGGATTATTCAGTAAAAATTTATTAGGTAATTAATTTTTCCTAACGTGTTATTAACTAAACAAAGATTGGTATAATGATATTAATTAAATATTAATTAATTAATTAATGGTTATAATTTTGATTAATTAATTAATTAATTAAATACCTATCGCATTGAATGAACATGATAATAAATTTAAGAGGGTTAATAAATTATATTGTTTAATTAAATGATCTATGTATACTAGGGGATAAGAAGAATTAATAAATAATGATAAGGAGCATTAATAATAGGATAAAGCATCAATAATCAGATAAGATAATAAATGTCTGGGTAAACAAATAAATGAGGAGAAAGGGCTGTGAAGGAGGGATATGAGCGGAAGAGGGTTTACGGAAGAGGCGACTATCATTCTACTTGGATTTTGGGGAGGGTTCTCTTGGATTTGGGGGATTTGTTGGAGAGAGTTTGAGTTGGGGAGTTGGGGAAAGGATCAGTACAGGGGGCACCGGTTTGCTAGAGGTTTTAGGCATGGGGGCTAGGATATCCATATGGTATCCTAGAGGTAGAAAGTTGTCCTAGTTGGCAGGGTGGAAACATGGTTTTGGGTAGTGTTTGACACAGTTTCAACAATGAACAACCAGATCGACAGGGTAATTAGAATCAGGGAGAGGTGATTTATTTATTCTGTTAAGTAATTCTTATGTTGTGGATAAAATTTTAATTTGTGTCGAATATCATATGCTCATATGTTGGTGATTGAATTATTCTTGTATGAGAAAGAATTATATGCTAAATCAAATTAAATTTTGTATTTTTACAGCTACTATATATGGTATCAGAGCTTCAGCTTGAAGCACTGGGGCCTTAAGGGCCAAGTTCCCAGCTCCAACTCTAGCTCCGCCTAACCTGCAAACCAAACACAAAAATTTTAACTAAAATATAAATATAAATGAAATACATATTGAAAATGTAAAAACAATATCACAATAAAAACAAAACTTTAAAGACCAAAGACAAAACTAGGCTACAATATAGTACTAGGATCCTGCTCGTGTATTTTCTTTATGTTGTTTGAAGTGAACTCCAATTTCCCTCAATTTTATCTCAGTGTCTCCTCAATCCTCATCGAGTTTCTTGGAGTTCATGATAGTCCATTGGGGAATAGCAGAATTCCAAATTACACAGTTGGGTACAGTAAACGAAAATATGAGAACTGCTAGGCCAGAAAGAAGATTCTAAATTTCGCATTTTCTATAAACAAGTTTAAACCTCTTTCCCATTTAACCCTTTCACCCATGTGCTTTCACCCAGGTGCTTTGGCTTTGATGCCTTGCAGTTGAAAGAAATAAACAGTGGACACTAAAGTTTAAACCTACACTAGGACTTCCTGCAACAAATCTTACTTTTCAGAAACAAAATGACATATGCACGACGGCAGTGTGTAATCTTCAGAAACAGACTGACCTGTGCACTATGGATGTGGGTAATTTTCAGAAACAGACTGACCTGTGCACTATGGCTGTGGGTACAAGCAAGCTATAAATTTAGCATCCACTTTGTATAATGTATATGGCTGCAATTTGAAACAATTATGAGGAGGCCCTCCATAAGTGTTTTGAGTTGCAGCCATGTACCGGTCAATCTCATAGACATCAAAAGATATTTTGTAGATCCTCAAATTTTTGGCCACTGAATGACAATCTAGAGATGGATTTTAAAACGAGGACTAATTTTCCTAGCACATTAATGGGTTCATATTGAACTAATATGCAACTAGTCTATATACCAAGATTCCATGTTTAATTTACATACAACATTCCTTGCTAATATATTTATGTTGTTTCTTGTCCTTTAGATTATGAAAGGATATTCAACTAAAGAAAGAAACCATGACCCACATGTATTCAACATTCTCGTTAAAAGAATTTGTATTTACTGAATAATATTTTTATTTTAACTGCCATTTTTTTTAATTTTTAGAGCCTTACAAAGACAAATCAATAGAACAAGAGATATGAAAGAGAAGAAAATGTTCAAAAGAATGTCTCGCACCTGTCTTTGTGTTTTTCAAGAAATCATTGAAGGGAATGCTTTCTTGCAATCGGAAGGTCAACTTGTAAATTACGAATCGCTTGGTGATGGTTTGGACCACCTGCCAAGGGCATGGTAGGAGTAGCCACCTGTATAGTCCCGCCAGAATTCTGAAGAGATAAAAAATTTCTTGGTATGGAGCTCAATGGAGAGCTTACAGGTGAAACACATGGGGTTTACTAAGAAAAATATGTAGGTTTTATGAAGCTAGCGTTTAAGGGGTTTCCACTATTAGCGAGCAACATAATAGCTTGGGCCTTGTGAGCCAGTACATCATCATAGACATTTACCATGCTGGCATAGAAAATAGTCAGTTGTACAGTAGGCGACTTAATTGGTGGTGTTGAAGTAATGACCGGTATCATGGCTGGTGAGTTTCGAGGCAAAATTCCATGAAACAACCACGATTGAGTTGTTGTGGATGCAAAACCCTTTTGCTTTGCTCTGGGAAAAGGCTGGAGGGAACCAAAGCCTGACTGTTGGGAAAATAAACCAAGCTGGGTGGAGACAGTTTCCTCATTTACAGGCTTCGATCCTTTGACATCCTCTTTCCTATTGCTAAGGTAAACGTTTTCTCCACGGCCTATGGCAGTGTTGTCCTTTCCTTTCTCATTAAAATGTTTACTAAACAGGCTAAAAGCCTGCAAAAAATTCATTGTACTACCCTCGGAAGGGGCGGATGCAGCGGGACTCGTCATTTGCTCAGTAGAAACAGGTTCTTGTTTTGCCTGTGCAGTGACGGAATTTTCCTCCGTTTGAGACTCGTTTTTCACAGAACCCTTCTTGACCCCAGGAAATCCATCGCAACGGCCTGATCTTGCAACATATCTGATGAACAGAACCGAAATCCGAAATGCAGTCGCGTCCTCCAGCTTCACCGTCGTTCCCTAAACCTCGGTTTTCAACAGTCGTTTTCCAAATCGTCACAAGCCAAAGCAAGCGTGCTCTTGCAGTCTTTTCCTCAGTTGAAAACATGAGTCTTCCTGAAATTGCGGAGAATCAGAAAGAAAGGAAAGAAAAAGAAGGGTAGATTTAGGGCATGTCAGAAAAAAACCAAGATAATAAAAAAAAAATGACACAAACAAGCCATGAGGAGGCCAAAACAGGCCCAATAAAATCTGCCCTAAAATATCCACCAAAAGATCGAAAAATGATCCCTGTAAGCATAGATTTTCCCCTAAAAAGACCTTGCAACAGGAAAAAAACATCAAAAATACCATAGAATGCACCGTGACAATGTTGATGAGGCACAAAATTCTTCTCAAGGCATTTCTTTCGATCTTAAAGAAGACATATTTGCTACAGTTGGAGATAATGGCTCTACGGATAGTATAGAAAAAGTGGTGGTCACAGAAAAAAATTCCAAGGCACCTGGACAAGACCGTGACATTGTTAGCTCACCAAACATCGGAAAGCATGATGAAGTGCTAATAAGAGCTTCTCCTCTAAGTGGAAGAACACATCAAATTCGTTTACACTGCCATATAACACAAATCCCAGTGCCAAATGCTAAGATGTCGAGGGAGGAGTTGCAAGACATTACCCTAACTCTGCCACAGCTACAGAATGAGAGAGGCCGACCACATTCATAGAGTGAAAGAATGCGTAGAGGGTTTGGGAATGCAGAGTTAGGTGTAGGGTTTTGGAGGGATAAGAGCCCTGGGGAGGGGCACATGGATTTCATGCGTGCCCTCACCTAGTTAATAATCTTTTTTTTATTTTTTATTTTTTATTTTATTTTAGTTTTATTTTATTAATTTCAATATTTTTTTTTCTATATTTATTTATTTAATCATTCTTTTAAAAGTATTATTATATTTAAACTTTTGATTTTTCAAATTAAAATATATATATATATATATATAATTGGTGTTTAATTAGGTAAATTAAACATATTTAAGTTTAAACATATTTTAAATTGTGTTTTAGATTAATTATAAATTAATATGATTAACCAGAAAGGGTTAATCAATGAGAATAATTTAAAATTAAATTAATGATTAAATATGTACTTTCGGGCTTGGCGAGATTTGAACCTGTAACCTCCATCTTGCAAATTGAAAACGCTAACCAACCGAGCTATGAGCGCAATTAAGGCGATTTGATGAATGAGTAATTTTTGAGATTAAATGAATGAGTTGAATCATAACTAGTGAATGCACCAAAAATCAAGGTAAAGGCTTATTTAGCACTGTTGATCTTTGTATCCCAAGTATAAACTCCGATTGTCAAAGCATTAGGCTCACGAGACCGTACACACAATTCGTCGAGCCGAGCGCCAAGTCCCTCCACTCCATTCCACCAATCAAATTCAACGCTAAATCACAATGCAACAATCGATAATGCCAACACTACGTGCCAAGGAAAATCTCACGAGTCAAGCATCAGAGGATATTTAGTTATAAGCGAAAAGTTAAAAGAAATTAGACTAGGACAAGAGGGAAGGAGGCAACATTTGTACTAGGAGAGTAAACATAGGAATTCGCGAGTATGGCGCAAGGCTAGCGTAGCTACAGGGCAATGGAACCAATACTTTTTTTTATAGGGGCGAAGAAATCAAGCTTAGATGCTTAATCCTAATCCTAACCTAGCTAATCCCCTAAAGGAGTAATGTTTGTTTATAGACAAGTAAAGAAAAATTACACCTAACCCTATTTCTAGTTTGAGTAGAACCAATTTGAAACATCCTTGTACTCACCCTGACAACTTTGGTTGATGTAGGTTAAAGCATACAGGATGGTCAGGACTTGAGGGAGTGGAGGCAGGGGAGCATCATCGCAAGCACCGCCAACACCACCACCACCACCACCACCATTGCCTGAACTAGCTCTCATACTATTCTTGTTAGAAGCCATTAATGAGACTTTAAATGGGCGACAACCAGCAGGGACTGAAGTGGAACCCCCACTGTCTAGGACGGGTAATCTAGAAGCGTCAAGGGATTTAGGGGGAGGACCCCCACCCAAAGGCAACACGCGAGAATTGCAGAAGATCAAACTTTCAGAGCTTGTCGGGGGTCACGCTAGTGAACGCGCTGAAGCATGGTTGGAAGGCATGAAAAGGTGTTTTCCCTTAAGGGACTATGCATCCAACTCAAAGGAAAGAATCACAATTTTTCAGTTAAGAGACAACGCCTTGAACTGGTGGGGCAGCCTGGAAAAACAACTGCACCTTATCCCAGACACAGTATCTTGGGAACTTTTCGAGGAGAGTTTCGAAGGAAACATCTACCAGCATACTACGAGGAACAACAGGTAGGGGCATTTCATGCCTTAGTACAGGGAAACAAAACTGTAGAAGAATATGAGATCAAATTTATGGAACTGGTCAAATATGTTTCGTATATGGATAATGACCCACGACAGGTAGAGCGCTTCGTCTATGGATTGAACCCTAAGATAAGAGCTATGGTGCGGATGTGGAAACCATCTTCAGTAGAGAAAGCGGTGGAAAATGCGAGTTATGTGGAGGAACACATGAAATTAACCGGGGGTACAAGAATGACATGTTTGCATCTCCCTGGATTCGTAGGGAAGGCCTCGAGGACATTTCCTAAGGGACGGGGCTCAAGGCCACCACCATATGGTAACAGAGTCGCACCAAGGACAACATCCACAAGGATTTCAATGGCAACGAGTGCATCATCTCGTTCATCGCCAACAACTCAGACAGGTCTGTGACCATCTCAGGGAACAACTAGTAGGGGTAGGGGTTCTAGGGGAAGGAACTCATTTCAGAGACAGTCACATAATAGTGCACAGGTTCAATCTCGTGTTACCTATTGGGGGTGCATAGGACCCCATTACCAGCGTGACTGCCCAGAGTTACAATCTGGGTTTGTGCATAGAGAAGGAAAGGCACCGATGGGGAGATCAAGTAGCTATCACCAGATTTACGTAGTGGTTAATAATCACCAAGCCGAACATCAATCTGCGGTGGTGGAGTCATCATGTATGCTAAATCATATCAATGTTAATATTTTATTTGATTCTGGTGCGACATATAGTTTCATTTCACCATCTGCATTAGAAAAGAGTGGGTTGGAAACCTACTAGCACGATGACTTTAAACAAGTCGAGATGGCTTCGGGGGAAAAACAAGTGGTAGGACCTAGTGTCGATAATTGTATAGTAGACCTGGGAGTGTGCACTACCAGGTTGAAGGTATATGTCACTGCTCTTGGGGCATATGACCTAATCATTGGAATGGATTGGTTTGCAGCTCACTGAGCTTTGGTAGATTGTTTCGCAAAAAGGGTGCTTTATGTTGATGATGGAGGAAGAACAATAGAGATCTAGGGTGTATAGAGAAAAGTCTCATTACACTTTATATCAACTATGAAGGTTAAGCAATGCTTTAGGCAAGGGTGTCGACTTTATGTAGTGGAAGCAGTGAATGAAAGGAAATGACCCTCATTGGATCAGTACCCGGTATTATCAGAATTTAAAGATGTTTTTCTGAACATGTTACCGGGGTTACCTCCTGAGAGGGAGCTTGATTTTACTACTGAGCTAAAACATGGTGCAGAACCAATCTCCAATACTCCATATCGGATGACAGCAACGGAACTTTGTGAATTGCAAATGCAGTCGAAAGATTTACAGAACTTAGGGCTAATAAGGCCCAGTGTCTCACCTTGGGGTGCACTGGTAATTTTTGTAAAGAAGAAGGATAGATCTTTACAACTGTGTATAGACTACAGGGACTTGAACCATGCTACAGTGAAAAATAGGTACTCGATGCCGCGAATAGATGACCTTTTCGATCAGATGAAAGGAGTAGTGGTATTCTCAAATATCGATTTGCAATCAGGGTATCATCAGTTAAGGATTAAGGAAGGTGATATCCCAAAAACTGCCTCTCAAACTTGGTTTGGACATTACGAATTTTTCATAGTACCTTTCAGATTGACCAATGCACCAGCAGTATTCATGAGCCTCATGAACGACATATTCCAGAAGTACTTAGACCGTTTTGTACAAGTTTTTCTAGATGACATCCTCCTCTATTCCAAGAATGAAGGAGAACATGAGGAACACCTACGAGTAGTGTTGTCCTACCTTAGAGAGAACAAATTATATGGGAAGTTGTCAAAGTGTTCCTTCTTCCAGAAAGAGATCCACTATTTAGGTCATATCATTTCTGATGAAGGAATCTCTGTGGACCCAGAAAAGGTAAAGGCCATTATGGAGTGGTTAGTGTTGAAAAATGCCTATGAGGTGAGAAGCTTCATGGGACTGGTAGGTTATTACCAGATATTTGTGGAAGGATTCTCAAAAATAGAAAAACCCATCACCACTTTGCAACGCAAGGGGGTCAGATATGAATGGACCAAAGAATGTGATAATGCATTCATTGAGCTTAAGAGGTTACTAACGAGTGTGCCAATTCTACAAGTGTCGGATATGGAAAAGGACTTCACAATCTGCATGGATGCCTCGAAGTAAGGGTTGGGGGCCATCCTAATGTAGGATGGAGGAGTGATAGCTTATGCATCAAGGAAGTTGAAGAAACATGAGGAGCTATATGCGACTCATGATTTAGAGTTGGCAGATGTAATGCTAGCTCTAAAAATTTGAAGGAACTATCTTGTGGGGCGAAAATTTGAGCTCAAAACGGACCATCCAAGTTTAAAACATCTCTTCACTCAAAGAGATCTGAATTCCAGGAAAAGGCGATGGAGTGAGTTTATGAGTGAGTACGATTTTGGTATCTCGTACATCAAGGGAAAGGAAAATGTGGTCGCAGATGCCTTGAGTGGGAGACAACGTATCTTCTCCTTGGTAACCTTAAAGGTCAATCTGAGGGAACATGTGTTGGCACAACTCCAACGAGACAGTTGGTATTTAAAGGCTACTTCAAACCTCCAGAGCGGGAAATAGTTAGACCCAAAGTGTGAAGGATATAGTCTGGAAATAGATGGACTATTAATATATCGAGGAAGGATGTACATCCGTAAGAATGGGGATATTCAAAGCATCATTTTGAAGGAAGCCCATAGAGCACTTTATTGTGTGCATCCAGGTGTGAAGAAGATGTATGCAGATATAAGGAAACTCTTCTTCTGGGTGGGCATGAAGCGCGATGTAGTCCTTTTTTTTGCCAAGTGTCTAGAATGTCAACAAGTGAAAGCCGACCACCATCACTCGGTAGGCCTCCTACAACCACATGATGTTCCTATGTCCAAGTGGGAAGTCATCTCTATGGATTCTATTGTGGATTTGCCTCTCACATCTCATAGACACAATGCCATTCTTGTGATAGTGGATAAGTTAACCAACAATGCTCATTTTATTCCGGTTAGAGACACTTACGATGTCACTGATGTCGCACGTGTGTTTGTAAGTGAGGTTATCCATTTGCATGGGATACCTAAGAAGATCATTTCAAATAGGGACTCCAGATTCACTTCTAGATTTTGGACAAGTTTACAATCAGCGTTGAGGACTCAATTGAACTTAAGCACAACTTATCATACTGAAATAGATGGAAAAATGGAGAGAGTAAATCAAGTCATGGAAGACATGCTTAGGATGTATGTCATGGATAATAAAACCCAATGGGAGAAGTACTTACCTTTGGTAGAGTTTGCCTACAATAACAGTTTTCATAGTTCCATCGAAATGCCACCCTACAAAGCTTTGTATGGGAGGCCATGCAGAACACCATTGAGTTGGGATAGACTAGAAGACCGAGTAACATTTGGGCCAGAATTGATTCAGGAAATGGAAGAATAGGTGATTCAGATTAGGCAGAGACTAAAGGAAGCAGAGGATAGGTAGAAAATTTATGTGGATGCACACAGGACCGACCAAAGTTATGAAGTGGGAGACCAGGTTTTCACTTGTATCAGGCCTAATAAGAGTACCATATGGTTCGAGAAGGGGAAAAATTTGTCACCTCAATTTATAGGACCATTCAGAATTCAAGAGAAAATTGGACCCATTGCATATCGTCTGGTACTGCCAACCCCCTTGCATAAAACTCATAATGTATTTCATGTATCTGTTTTATGTCATTATGTTGCTGATGAATCACATAAATGAAATTGGAAGGAATTGCAAGTATCGGACGTGGGAACCCTCATGGTAGAACCATTACGCATATTGGACCGTAGAGTTCAACAACTCAGGAATCATCTGGTAGACCAAGTTAAGGTCTAGTGGGACAAGTATAGTCCAGGATCTGCTACCTGGGAAGACGTCGAGACACTATGACGAGACTATCCCTCACTTTTTTGACCACCTAGAGAATATGTTTCTCGAAGGTTGGGTGTTTGTAACACCACCTTTTGACTTAGACAGCCAGGATTACCTGAGGCCTATATACTTTATTTTCTAGTCACAATGAAACTATTAAGTGATACACTTAAACTTTAAATGTATGAAATTTTATGAGTTTAATTGTTAGTGATGATGATGTATATGATGCGATCTACTATGTGAATGTAAATTTTATGAATGTTTAAATGTTATTGATAATGATGTATATGATGCGACATATTGTGAGAATGAAGAATTTTATGAATGTTTAAATACTATTCAAATGATTTTGGATATGATGCCATCTATTTTGGTAAATAATAATCTTATGAATGGGTGTCGAAATTAGATTATGGGATATTATGAGATCTATTTCTAACTGGAAAACCTTGATGTTAATTTATTGGTACATGGATACCAAATTAAAATGATGATAGTATGCAGTTACATGATGATAATGCATAGAAATGTATGAGTTTGTGTTACAGACTAATCTGCAGATTATGGGCTATGAAATAGCCAAAGGATAAAGATGATGAAAGTGGATATCATGACCACTAGCCAAGAAACATTATGGTATGAATATTTTATGTGAAATTGTATTGGTTTGGATGCATTTCTATGATATGTGGACCAGTGCATGATTTCAGGTGATGGCACTTCCCAAAACAGAATAAACGATGACAAAACCCCTAGCAACAGGGTGCCACTGTATATTCCATTGTAGGGTGTGGACCCTAGTTATGATTAGGAGGGGTGGAGGCATTTCCCACTGTGTATCCTCTGAAACTTGACGTCATGGGAGGATGGTGTTAGTTCATGCTCCCCAAGACGTGTGATAATGACTATCAGATGCCTGCTAGGGAAGCTTGGTTGAGATAG
>ML814778.1:0-11565 GCA_009831015.1 Picea engelmannii | reverse complement strand
AGTTATGATTAGGAGGGGTGGAGGCATTTCCCACTGTGTATCCTCTGAAACTTGACGTCATGGGAGGATGGTGTTAGTTCATGCTCCCCAAGACGTGTGATAATGACTATCAGATGCCTGCTAGGGAAGCTTGGTTGAGATAGTGACACTTCCACTTACAGGTTCTATTTGGAGTTAGGTCAATATAGTTGACGATCCAATATAGTATAGCAGAGGAAGGATAGGAATGGAGATGGAAGTAGGCTAGGGAGGAAGGATGAGTAGAAATAGTTGAGAAGGTAGGGAGATTTGTCTGTGGTGGAATTTAATGTTTTCCCTTCAAAAAAAAAAATGTGTATATATGAATATTCATCATTATGTAACTAAACCACAGTTGTCTAAATAAAATTGTTGAACCAGATAATAGTCATTAAAGGATTTCACAAACAATTGATTGGTTTGTTGTCTTTTATAAAAGACTAGTCTTGCTGACTAGATTGAATGCATACATAAATTACTAAAGGATGATAGTTTTGATTATTAGTACATGCACGAGACTTGTATGTACTAGCTACACATGAATTTCTTGTACATATACACTAGTATGTATGAGTTTTCTTGACTTACTTACCGATAATGTCGGTTAATTGTTATGAATATGTGAACCAGGTTTCTTTTCCTTTGTACCATAGGACACCTTAACTTCAAGACGAAGTTTCCTAAAGGGTGGGTGTATGTAACAACCCTAGTTGAATATATGTTTAGGGATTATTAAGTAAAAATTTATTAGGTAATTAATTTTTCCTAACATGTTATTAACTAAACAAAGATTGGTATAATGATATTAATTAAATATTAATTAATTAATTAATGGTTATAATTTTCATTAATTAATTAATTACCTATCACATTGAATGAATAGGGTAATAAATTTAAGAGGGTTAATAAATTATATTGTTTAATTAAATGATCTACGTATACTAGGGGATAAGAAGAATTAATAAATAAGGATAAGGAGCATTAATAATCGGATAAGATAATAAATGTCTAGGTAAAGAAATGAATGAGGAGAAAGGGAAGTGAAGGAGGGATATGAGCGGAAGAGGGTTTATGGAAGAGGGGATTATCATTCTACTTGGATTTTGGGGAGGGTTCTCTTGGATTTGGGGGATTTGCTGGAGAGAGTTTGAGTTGGGGAGTCGGGGAAAGGATCATTTCAAGGGGCACCGGTTTGCTGGAGGTTTTGGGCATGGGGGCTAGGATATCCTTATTGTATCCTGGAGCTAGGAAGTTGTCCTAGTTGGCAGGGTGGAAACACGGTTTTGGGCAGTGTTTAACATCGTTTCAACAACGAACACCCAGATCGACGGGGGAATTAGCATCAAGGAGAGGTAATTTATTTATTCTATTAAGTAATTCTTATTCTATGGATAAAATTTTATTTTTTGTCGAATATCATATGCTCATATGTTGGCGATTGAATTATTTTTGTATGAGAAAGAATTATATGCTAAATCAAATTAAATTTTGTATTTTTACGGCTACTGCAGTGTTGTGGGTTTTCTACTTTCTATTGTAGCGTGTGTTTTTTTTCTAGTATAGTGTGCAAAAGTCAAGTAATGCAGAGCCACAAAGAAAAAGTCAATTATCAAATAGACTAACTTAATTAAGTTAGGGTTAAAATCATGAAGATGGGTAACACTTTTGCTTGTTTTATGACAATTATTTTTTAATTTTAATAGGTTCTTCAACTTTCGGTAAACAAAAGTATTCATTTTATTTAGAATTTTACTTTACTGTAAAAAAAAAAACTTGTGAAGAATTTTGTTAGATTTCTACTAACTATTTTTCAATTTTTTTTTATTGCGATTTGATATGTCAATTTGGAAATTGTTTAATAGTATGTTCCTTAAAAATGAAGGGAAAGATAATGAGTTATTTTTTCCCACAACAATGTATCCATTATTAAACTTTTGTTTTTGACAAATGAAATATACTACAACAATCTACATAGACTCTATTTTGTGATGACTATAGTTTTGAATCTAACGGATGAATATTATAATTTCTAGGTTTTTTTGAAGTTGACCAATCTGAAAAAGTTACAGATTTTAAACACATGTTTTCCCTCACCATGTATCTATCTTAATTTTTAATTTAAATTGAAATCTAAAAATACCCTTTTGAAGAGAACAATTTAAGGATTATGAATATAAATTTTCCATAATTTTCCGCTATGTATTTTTAGAGATATGGATTTTTTATTTCATTGAATCATAATCTCACCTAAAAATATTATGGAGTGATTTTTTTATAAAATTAAATAAAATTAGATAAAAACAATGAAAATGAAAAAAAATTATACCCAATGAAAGTAGATTCAATTTTGAAAATGTTGGTATCAATTCCGAAACTAAATTCTGAGTATTTTTAAGATTTTGCTACCTCCAAAGATCAAGTAAGCTAGAGAGAATTTGTATTTTCCTACAAACAGTCCCATTTTCAGGTTTTCGATCGAAATATTCTTTTGGTCGAAATATAGTTTTTAACGAAATCTGTTAAAAATAAACATTTAGGCCAAAATATGTTTACCAGAGGAAAAAAATTCATCCGAAAAATATTGTACATGAATTTCAAGGGTGCTGTCAAGGCACCGTTCAATTTGGTGTGCAAATTTGCAGCCGAAAAAAACCCTGCTAGGAATTTTAGAGACCCGATTCTCACAAAAGTGTTACCCATCTTCATGATTTTACTCTTAGTGGTTCTTGACGAGCTGTAGTGTCTAGAAGAACAAATTATGATTTAGTTATGCCTAAGTGTGTTATATGCTAATGTGACTCCTCGTGCTATGGGAGCATTAATTACATGTTGTTTTTTATAAGGTCAAGATAGTGTGATTGGTCATGCTCCGAGAGCGTTAATTACAGGTTATTTTTATGTCAGGTCAAGTTGTTTAATTGACTATTGAAGATAATTTGTATTTAGAATACTATCCTATAGAAATGGTGAATATTGTAGATGGTCATGTATTCATATATGGTAGCAGTGTAATATCCCGGATCCTAGATCTAGATATAGACTGTTAATAACTGGGGTTTTGGCTGTAGATCTAATACGTTGGGGGATTCGGATTGATTTTCAAAGGTTTATGCATGCATTTTGTTGTGTTTAAATGTTTAATATAGTGCATGCAAATATATGTGGAACCATAACCAACTCAATGATTTTGTTAAGCAAAATGATGGACAATATAAGATAAACTTGCGCGTGTGTCGGATTTTCGGCATATCGGGGTTCGGTAGTCGATAAAGCAAGTTGCGTGACATCGCGAGTGGAGAAATCGCGATAGAAGAAATCCTGATAGGAGAAGGGAAAGGTCAACGTTGACTATTGTCAGGTTTTGGAGGTTCAAGAGAGCGACGCTCAACCTTTGGATTCGCGATGTTGTGAATTCTGATCTCATGATTGTAAAAAAAAGGGGGATCCTACGAGGATTGTTGTGGTTGCAGATTTCCTGATAGTGAAATAGAGGAACATTAGAGTTCTTCAAGCCACGATAAAAGAGAAGATCCTATGAGCAAGAGTGCTTGTGAGCGCGTGCTGCGTCAGCTTGGTATCAGAGCACAGAAAGGTTCTTTTCTTTCTGTAGTAGAGAAGAGAATTCACCATGCTGCCAAGGAGAACGGACATGTAGACACCCGATCCACTAGAGTATAGGGAAATGCCACGCAGAAGAGGCAGGAAGATGGCATATCCAGCTATGGAGAGACAAATGTGTGATCTCTGAGAAAGACTCGAAGACATGGAGACAACGCAAAGATGCACAACCAGTGCAGGGGATCTGAGTGATTCCGAAAGCGAAGTTGAGGCTCAACGTGAAGAGGAAATTTTAGATGAATATGCATCAAACGAGTATCTGATCAGAGCTATTTCTAGAATGGGTGCAAGAGAAAAAATGGATATTCCAATTTACGAGGGAAACTTGGATGCAGAGGAGCTTCTAGACTAGATTAGAGCTCTAGACACATACTTCGACTATGAAGATGTTGAAGAGGAAAAGAAAGTCAAGGATGTTGTCACGAGACTGAAGGGACACGCAACATTGTGGTGGGATGAGCTATAAGCTGACAGACGTTGCAAGGGAAAGCAAAATATCAAGAGCTGGGACAGAATGATCGCAAAGATGAAGGCAAAATTCATCCCTAGGGACTATCAAATTTATCTATTCAGGAGAATGCAGAACCTGAGACAGAAGTTGATGACAGTGAAAGAATACACTGAGGAATTCTACAAGCTAAACATCAGGGCAGGTCATCAGGAGAGAGATGATGAAAAATTTTCCAAATACATGAATGGCCTGAGATATTATATCTAGGATGAGATGAGCATGGTAACCATCCGAACGGTGGAAGATGCTTATCAAATGGCTCTGAAAGTGGAAGAGAAGCTGAGCCGAAAGAATATTTAGAGGGGTCGAGGCAGAAGTCATCCCAGAGGCAAGGCAGTTGCCCAGGACAAATATCAGAAGCCCAAAGAGGAATGGAAGAAACCTCAGACTCGTACAGAGAGAGGTGGAACCTCACAAAGAGGGTAGCATACTGAGTAGAGAGGAGATTATGCTGACAACAACACTTTTCCTTGTACTAGAGGAAGATGAAGAGGAAGAGGTGGAGTAATCACATGCTTCACATGTGGAAAGAATGGGCACAAATCTTACAAGTGTCCAGATAAAAAGAAGGACATTGGAGAAGCTCACATCACCAACGCACAGAGGCGAGATGTTGAGTCTGAAGATGCTAAAGGCGGAAGATCGCTCATGATGCGAAAATTCCTTTTGACACCCAAGAAAGAGGTGGAGAACTCAGTCCAAAGGAACAGACTTTTTAGGACTACTTGAAAGACCAAGGAAAGGGTATGCAAGGTCATCATAGACAGTGGTAGCACAGATGATCTCGTATCTACAGAGATGGTAGAAAAGTCAGAGCTGGAGATGACTGATCATCCGAGCCCATACAAAGTTTCGTGGCTACAGAAGGGACACCAGGTAACTGTCACTAAAGAATGTTTAGTTGAATTCAATATAGGTCGATATAATGATAAGATATTATGTGATGTCATTCCTATGGATGTTTTTCATCTATTGCTGGGTAGACCATGGCAATATGATAGGAATGTGATTCATGATGGGCGAATGAACACATACACCCTGGAAAAGAATGGGAGGAAATACATGTTGCTTCCGATCAAGGATAAGGAGGTGAAGCCAGAAGTAAGCAACACTATACTTATCATGAGTCGGAAGGAACTTTTTGTAGAGGTGAAGAAGAAGGAGGATCCACAGTTCATTATGGTCAGAAAGCCGAAGATTGTTCTGACTAGCACAAGAGTGGATGATTTACCAAAAGAAGTTCACGAACTGTTGGAAGAGTTCGCTGACATTGTAGTGGACCAATTACCTCGTTCATTGCCACCGATATGGAGTGTGAGCCATCATATTGATCTCATACCAGGAGCTAATTTTCCAAACAAATCTGCGTACAAGTTAACGCCGCGAGAGAATGAAGAGGTTAAAAGACAAGTCCAAGATTTGTTGGACAAAGGTTTGGTCAGGGAAAGCTTGAGTCCATGTGTTGTTCCAATAGTACTTAGTCTGAGGAAAGACAGAGGTTGAAGAATGTGTACTGATTCAAGATCAATTAACAAGATAACCATCAGGTATAGATTTCCATTGTCGAGGATGGACGATTTGATGGATTGCTTAAGTGGAGCCAAATATTTTTCAAAGATTGATTTGAAAAGTGGTTATCACCAGATTTGCATGAGAGAAGGTGATGAATGGAAGACCACATTCAAAACAAATGAAGGGTTGTATGAATGGCTTGTTATGCCATTTCTCTTAACAAATGCGATGAGTACCTTCATGAGGTTGATGAACGAAGTCCTGAGGGATTTCATCGAAAAAATTGTCATTGTGTATTTAGATGATATACTAATTTACAGTAAATCAGTGGCAAAGCATATGAAGCGTTTGGCTATAGTGATGCAGAAGTTACAGCAGGAGAAGTTGTTGATAAACATGAAGAAGTCCTCATTCATGAAGACAAAGCTCATTTACTAGGGGTTTGTTATTTCATAAAATGAGTTGAGGATGGATCCAGATAAGGTGGAGGTAATCAAAAATTGGCCATCACCGAAGAATATATTTGAGGTGAGAAGTTTTCACGGATTGGCTAGTTTCTACCGAAAATTCATCAGGAATTTCAGTGGAATTAACGCAGCAATGATGGATACAGTGAAGAAGAGGCATAAATATTTTCATTGGACAGTAGAAGCTGAGAAGAGTTTCAATCTGCTGAAAAGGAAGATTACGGAACCACCAGTTTTGGTGTTGCCGAATTTCCGAAAAACATTCCAGGTTAAATGCGATGCAAGAAGATTTGCAATCAGAGCAGTCTTGAGTCAAGAAGACAAGCCGATAGCGTATTTCAACGAGAAGTTGAATGAAATTAAATTGAAGTACTCCACTTATGATAAGGAGTTCTATGCTATCATACATGCATTAAAGAAATGGAGGTATTAATTGATCCCAAAGGAATTTGTTTTGTACAATGACAATAATGCACTGTAGTTTGTGACTCAATATGAAAAGTTGAATCAGAAACATGTCAAATGGGTTAAATATATGTAGAATTTCACTTTTGTGATTAAACATGTGTCTGGTACTGCTAACAAAGTTGTTGATGCTTTGAGCAGGAAGTGTTTGTTGTTGCAGGAGTTCAAAGTCAAGACGTTGGGTTTTGATGATCTCAGGGACATGTACGTTGATGATCCATATTTTAAGAAGGCATATGAAGCAACTGAGAATCCAATTCTCAAAGATAGAAGACCGTGGATAGAGTATACGATCCATGAACGATTATTGTTCAGAGGTAATCAACTGTGTATTCCAAAATGCTACATGAGGGAGAATCTGTTGAAGGAGAAACATAGTGGAGGATTGGCAGGGCACTTTGGTCACAAAAAGACGTTCACAAAGTTGAATGAATCATATTTTTGGCCAGGAATGCGAGCAGATGTCAAGATATTTATGTATAGATACAGAATTTGTCATCATTCGAAGGGAAGAAAACAAAATGCAGGGTTCTATCAACCATTGCCCATACCAGAAGTGCCATGGGATGCGATTAGCATGGATTTTGTATTGGGGTTGCCATGAACACAAAGAGGTTGTGATTCAATATTTGTGGTAGTGGATAGATTTTCCAATATGGAACACTTCATTCCATCTCAGAAAATCAGTGACACAACTCACATTGCAAACCTGTTTTTCAAGGAGGTCATTCAACTTCATGGGTTGCCGAGAAGTATAGTTTTGGATCGAGATACAAAGTTCATCGGGAATTTTTGGAGGACCTTATGGAAGAAGCTGGGAAATAATTTATTATTTAGTTCGGCTTATCATCCTCAGTCGGATGGACAAACAGAAGTGGTGAACAAAAGTCTTGGAGACTTGCTAAGAAGCTTGGTGACAGAGCACCACAGCCAGTGGAACAACATATTACCACAGGCAAAGTTTGCTTATAATGTCTCAGTAAACAGAAGCAAAAGGGAAAGTCCATTTCAGGTTGTCTATGGCATGCATCCGAGAGGAATTTCTGAACTGAGGGATTCATAACCGACTGCGACTAGGAGTGCTAGTGTAGAAGATTTCGCAGAGGCGATGAAAGAACTTCACAGCAAGGTGAAGGAGCGACTACAAAGTTCAAGTCAGGAGTATAAGCGTAGGGCAGATCAACATAGAAGACAACTTCAATTTGAGGTTGGTGATCTATTTCTGGCACACTTGAGGAAAGAAAGGTTCCCGAGGGGAACATACAATAAATTGAAGGTGAAGAAAATCGGGCCATGTAGGGTCTTGAAGAAATTTGGGGCGAATGCTTATGAGATTGAATTACCCGATGGGATCAGAATTTCTCCGATATTCAATATCTCTGATTTGTACCCATATAGAGTTAAGGAAGCAGGAACTAGAGATGAGCAACCAGTGATCTAGTGGACAAAGCAGATGCCAGTTGCAGAGAAGCCGCAGATGGAGCGCATACTAGATAAACGAATTGGTAAGAAGACTAGGAGGAAAAAATACTTTGAGTATCTGGTTAAATGGAAGAACCATCCAGTTGAAGATGCCAGCTGGGAGACTGAAGCACAGATATAGAAGCATGGATAGACCGTGCAGGAGCTCATGGACAGGATCCCATGAAATTTTTCAAGCGAGGGAGTATGATGCAGGAGCATCACCAACACATCAAGCGAGCCAGCGCGGAAGAGAAGGACAGTTGGATGAGCGCCAACACAAATTTTGAAATCACCTTGGAAATTGTTGCGCGATCTTAAATGATCCATTAAGATGAGGTGCACTTGTATATTGTAATCGGACCTTGAGCCTTTGTCTCTCATCCTTAGTAGGTAGATGACATTTAAGGTAGTTAATGAAAGTAGGTAAAATTGAATGTGTAGATTAGACAATTTAGGAGTGCAAGAGAGAAATGGGATATAGACACCCTCATTGTGCATTTGTAACATGATTATTGAGAATTGAAGCAGGAGAAGAGAAAGAGCATGTAGAGAGTTGTGTAACAACACCCATGTACTGATATTTGAATTAATAGAAGAGTTTGATTCAAATTCATGGTTCTGTGTTTGTTCTCTGTGTATTGATGCTGAATGATATGCTCATGAATGTTTGCTTCCTGTTACACATTTTATTTATATGCCATGTATATGATTTCATGTTTGAGGTTGAAGTCTGAAAGGAAGAAGGAATGAGTTTCAATTGTTTCTCTATTTGAGCCGAGAGTTCCTGCAAGGAGTGCAGTTGAAGTGCTTGCAAGGAGTGCGTTGACAAAGGGTTCAGATAGGGTTACTTTTGTTCTCATTCATATTAGGAGTGTAGTCGAGCATAGAAGCCATGCAAGGAGTGCGCAAGCCGAGTGAGGTTCAGGGCTGTGAATCTGAGGAAAAGTTGAAGGAATGCTACTGCAGGTGTGTGCAGAGTCGAAGGGAATTCAACACTTGAAGTGTTTGAAGGTTGCCGCAAGGAGTGCGAGCAAGAGGCTTCTTTCTGAGAACTTGAAGCCATGGGAAAATCTGAGGAGGTATAGAACCTTCAAGTAATCACCAAGAGAAGAATAGGAAGTTTGTGGCGTGGAGTGTTTAAATAAACGTCGCAAGTAGTGCGCAGTTGGACAAGTCTTCATGGAGGAGTACTTGGTTCATTTCGTAGATTTCTCAAAGGAGGAACGGTCGGTTGGTATTCTCCGAGGAAGATTCGAGACATCCTATGAGCCACTAGATCTCACAGAGAAGTAGGGGATATACATGAATATTTCCACAGGGTTCAAAGCTCAGGAGGGGCAAAACCATTGATTTGAGTCACAAGGACCATCGGATTCGCACATGAAATTGTGTATTAGGGTTTCGTAAGGTGAAGTCCCATAGTCACTGCATCAAGAATTGCGAAATCGTGAAATGTGATATTGCGACGACAAAGGAATAGTGTGGGGCCATAAGAGTTGGTGACATGAACAGGTGGCACTTCATATCGGGGTTTTCGCAACGAGAAGTCTCGAAAGATTGACATCAAGATTCCCGATCTCGCAAAGTCCAAAATCCTAACAGAGGTGACGGGACGTTGAATAGTCAACTCACACGTGTGTCAGAGTTTCGGCGTATCAGGGTTCGGGATTCGGTAAAGCAAGTTGCGTGACATTGTGAGTGGTGAAATCATGATAGAAGAAATTCTGATAGGAGAAGGGAAAGTTCAACATTGACTATTGTCGAGTTTCGAAGGTTCAAGAGACTGATGCTCGACCTTTGGATTTGCGAAGTCGCAAAGTCCGATCTCCTAATTGTAAAAAAAAGGGGGATCCTATGAGGATTGTTGTGGGTGAAAATTTCCTGATGGGGAAATAGAGGAACGTTAGAGTTCTTCGGGCCGCGATAAAGGAGAAGATCCTGTGAGCGGGCATGCTTGCGAGCATGCGTTGCGTCAGTTTGGTATCAAATCACAGAAAGGTTCTTTGCTTTCTGTAGCAGAGAAGAGAATTCACCATGCCGCTAAGGAGAAGGGACATGCAGACACCCGATCCACCAGAGGATAGGGAAATGCCATGCAGAAGAGGCAGGCAGATGGTAGATCCAGCTATGGAGGTACAAATGCATGATCTCCGAGCAAGACTCGAAGACATGGAGACAACGCAAAGATGCACAACCAGTGCAGGGGATCTGAGTGATTTTGAAAGTGAAGTTGAGGCTGAACATGAAGAGGAAATTGTAGCCAAAGATGCATCAAACAAGCGGTTGATCAGAGATATTGCGAGGATGGGTGCAAGAGAAAAAATGGACATTCCAGTTTATGAGGGAAACTTGGATGCAGAGGAGCTTCTAGACTGGATTAGAGCTCTAGATACATACTTTGACTATGAAGATGTCGAAGAGGACAATAAATTCAAGCATGTTGTCACGAGACTGAAGAGACACGCAAAATTGTGGTGGGATGAGCTACAAGCTGATAGACGCTGCAAGGGAAAGCAAAAGATCAAGAGCTGGGATAGAATGATCCCAAAGATGAAGGCAAAATTCATCCCCAGGGACTATCAAATTTCTCTGTTCAGGAGAATGCAGAACCTAAGACAGAAGTTGATGACAGTGAAAGAATACACTGAGGAATTCTACAAGATAAACATCAAGGTAGGTCATTGGGAGAGCAATGATGAAAAAGCTGCCAGATACATGAATGGCTTGAGATATGATATCCAATATGACATGAGCATGGTAACCATACGAACGGTGGAAGATGGTTATTAGATGGCTCTGAAAGTGGAAGAGAAGCTGAGACGAAAGCAGAGTCAGAGGGGCCGAGGCAAAAGTCATCCCAGAGGCAAGGCAGTTGCCTAGGACAAATATCAGAAGCCCAAAGAGGAATGGAAGAAACCTCAGACTTGTACATAGAGAGGTGGAATCTCACAGAGAGGGAAACATACTGAGTAGAGAGGATATTATGCTGACAACAACATTTTTCCTCATACTAGAGGCAGAGGAAGAGGAAGAGGTGGAGTAATCACATGCTTCACATGTGGAAAGAATGGGCACAAATATTACGAGTGTCCAAATAAAAAGAGGCACATTGGAGAAGCTCACATAACCGAGGCATAGAGGCGGGATGTTGAGTATGAAGACATTGAAGGCAAAAGATCGTTCATGATGGGAAAAGTCCTTTTGACACCCGATAAATAGGTGGAGAACTCAGTCGAAACGACCAAACTTTTTAGGACTTCTTGCAAGACCAAGGACATGGTATGCAAGGTCATCATAGACAGTGGTAGCACGGATAGTCTCGTATCTACAAAGATGGTAGAGAAGCTGGAGATGGAGACGAATGATCATCCGATCCCATACAGAGTTTCGTGGCTACAGAAGGGACACCAGGTAACTGTCACTAAACAATGTTTAGCTGAATTCAAGATAGGTGGATATAATGATAAGATATTATGTGATGTCATTCCTATGGATGTTTGTCATCTATTG